>CAJVPU010001271.1:0-13417 GCA_910591775.1 Dentiscutata heterogama | reverse complement strand
TATATTTCTATTTTTATAATATTATAATAATATAGTAAATATATAATATTTATATTTTAAACATATTTAGTAAAAAACATAGGTTTCTGTAAAGATATTGTTAAATGTTAAGATATTAGTAATATTATTTAATTATTCTAAGCAAATTGCTATTATATTACTGTATTAAAATATTATTAAAATATTATATTATTAGATTGTTATTAGATTGCTATTAGATAATTACAAGATAATATTAGATTATGCTTATATTATAATTATATTATAAATATATGGTATTAATCGTGTTAATAATGACTTAACAGAATTACAAAAATATGTTTAAAGTATTATGATAATACTTTTAATATATGTTTATCATATATTTTTTTATTAAAATATTTTTAACATGTTTTTATCATATAACAGTTATAATCATAAATGGCAAAAATTCAAGTTTCTGCTAAGTATTTGCATCATTGGAACAATTTAGCTATACAAGTTTCAGACCATGTGTTCATTCGCGGTACGTTGTGCTTTTACTGTTCTTGCTGGTAGAACTTTCACGAGACCTTCATGACGCCTTTGATCTATCGGAAAGTAGATTGAACCGGGCATCTCTTCTTCGAGATCCTCTAACTCCTTTTTCGTGCATTCTGGGCCATGCTTAATAATTTCTTGTTTATATATTAATACCCAGTCGTCTTTATGCTCATCAAACGTACCCTTGTCTAGGTTTTCATAGAAGAAGATCATATTAAACCCCATTTCATCATCAAATTCCACCGCACTGTCATCTGCTATGTAAAAAAAAACGTTCCCCTATCAATATCATTAATTGAAATAGGCCATCTGAAGTCCGGGCCGATACGATCTACAAAAAGCATTATATTAAAACACTTGTATTGATTGTAATCATTCTGAAAATTTCAGCCTTACCTAGAAACTTTTGGGCTTGCCCAGGACTTGTTTCATATTTATGAAGGGAATCAACCGTCTCAGGTGGATTGGGTACAGAAGGATTCAGCATTTCGGGGGAATCAACCGTCTCAGGTGGATTGAGCACAGAAGGACTCAGTATTTCGGGTGAATCAAACGATTTAGGTGGATTGAATACTTCAGGATTAAGTAATTCAGGCTGAATGACGTTATATCATTAAGTGTTTATTGAAAATGAATTCGATTTAATAACTCTGTAATGTTAATGACAGAACAGAACCTCTTTTTTCTTTTTAATATTTTTCAAAAACTTGGGTATCTTAAATACACACTTTTTTCCTATAACAAGGTTAATAACTGAGAAGCGGTATAGTTTGAAATATTCAAATGCAGTTATGGTGTTTACCTTTCTTTTTGTCGTTAGACATGGTTGATTAGTTTCATAAAGTTATTTGATCAGTTAATATGTCTGAAGTGAAATTATCTAGATTGTCCACCTGACATAATCATTTTAGTCTAGAATGTTCAAAGCCGGATTATATGTAGTTAATTTTACCAATCGTTGTTATCTGATAAGACTTATTATAATCAATCAATACCGATACTACAAATATTCCATAACAAGTTATGTGTAGATATCCATATTATTAGTGATATATAATACGTATTTTATATTGAGATTGAATAATAAAAGGCATCGACTATGGATATTAAAGCACGAGATATACAATAAAACCTCAATTATATCTTCACTAATTATATCTCACTACTATTTAGCATAATAAATATCATATATTTGTTAAACTTTACCATACAGTAGTTATATCTCTACCTAACGCTAAGTTATTCAAAAACTTTTTGGACAAAAGGGGGTGATACAGTATAACTGAGGTTTGACTATTATAATTTCATGTTATTGCCCTAAAAGGAAACTATTAAAATATTTTACCAAATATAAACCATTTAAAAAAAAGAAAGATTTACGTATTAAAATAATAATCTTTAAATTCGTGATGCCCTTTTAATCACATGCATCACACGGGTTTAAAGACTTTAATTCTCTCTTGAATAAATTATTTATGTTAACAAGTATTAAACTTGTGTAGATAAATTATTAAGACATTAAAAAATTAAAGCTAAAGTCCGAAACTTCGTATTATTATTATTATTGTATAATTAAATTTTAAATCATAATACTTCATATATTGACAAATTTACAAGAATCTCTTTATGTGCATAATATTTATAAAATTCTATTAATACAACCAGTAATTTTGTCTATAGTGATGAACAAAATTTAAATATTAACTCATGCGATAAAAAAAAAAATTAAACACAAAAATCTACCATGTATGTATATACACATATATTAATAGAATAACTTAAAAGATACGTATATCAATCCTTTCCCCAACCTCTAATTTCAGGCACTGCCACATTCTTTCCCTTATAATTCACGATCCCACGAATGGATTGACCTGAGATCAGAGCAACAGGTTTTGCGATTGGAAATCCAGATAATGCTTTATATTGTTCTTCACTCCCTTCAATTAAAGGTTGAAATCGTCCCATACAAAGTGGACACTTGTACTTTGTATCAGGAACTTCAACCAATTCTTGATACAATTCAGGCGTAAGGGCAGAGTCACACCTAGGGTGGATCCATCGATCGCATTGATCACAACAAATCATATCCTTGTCATCATCATTTTCTTGTTCATCTTCAGAGTATGTTTTGAGACATACAGGACAAAACCGATCTTCAAAGAAATTATCTTTACACTTGTAACAAATGGTTGCCAAATAAATTGGATAATTTGCAGTTTCGGGTTTTGCGTCAATATGATGATAATTATTTGCCGCATCATTTAGAGACGCAGCTTTCTCATCACATGAATCACATTGAGCACAAAGTGAACATAACCAAGGGCCTAAGATAAAAATATATTTATCATCAATTAGTTTAACATAAAATATATTATTTGGGAAAGAATAGTTAGCAAATTTTACCTTGTGGTACTTCCGTTACTTTTGGTGAGCTGCAATCAAGATGCCAACCGCGATCACAATCATCACAAATTAGTAGCGTCGCTTCATCACCAGATGTTCGACAAACGACACACGTCTTACAATCATTACATAGCCATTTGTAACTTTCCATGGCCACCATAAGCCTTGGAGTAGTGAGAGAAAGACAAAGTGGGTGGTATTTACGAAGACATTGGGAACATTTGATGGTATGATCATCTGAACATGGTGCACCGTTCGCAGGTGGCACGATTGTTGAGGGAAGAGTGGCAGAAAAACATATTGCACAAACGTTTTCCGGAATCGCAATAAAGGATTGTGTATTCGAAGCAAAAGCTGGTACAACTCTGGAAGCCTCTGGAACTATATTTGGCTAATGTTGAATAATATGAGAAAAATTTTAGTAGCTGTTTAGTGATACCACACATTTGTTAAATATTGTAAACGAATAATAATAGATTACCGGTGTTGATTCTATGAAAGAAAGCTCTGATTTAGGTTTTATAGAAGATTTTCCAGACGCATTGGAAGAATCTTTGTGATACATGCATCTTTCTCCATCAGCAGTTACAGCACGCCTACATGGCTGTCCAGTTGTAGCAGTTATGACTCCACAGATAAATTGAGGATTTGCTTTACTTGACGAGTACTGTGGTACAAATTTTCCGATGTGGTTCAGGTTCTAAAATATAAATTAATGGTTTTTTTTTAAATAATGATGAGTGTATAAATAACAAAAGATAATATTGTGCATACTTGATTAATTGATGATTGAGGTAAAATCGAAATTTTATTGAACGAATTGTAAAGTTGATCATCACTCGTAGCAATTGTTCGTTGAGGAGGGTTACTAGATGCTGAAGATGTTACTATTTTGGAGGGATCATACTGGAATCTTGAACTATGCCTATGAAAAATAATAATAATAATAAGATTGCGTTAATTTACATTTTTTTATAAACAGCAAAAAAAAAAAAAGATATCTTCTTACAATGGGTATGAGGTTTGGATTTGATTTCTCATTAATGCAATAGGATATTTATTCTCCTCTTCATGTAAAGCAATTTCTTCTTTCTCATTTAAGTCAACAACAATTTTTTTCATATCCTCCGGTACAACTTCCATAACCTCTGGCTTAAGTGTCCGAAGTGGATTTACAGGAAGTGAATAAAACTTAATTTCTGGTTCTATAATTGTAGTAGTTGTATTATTCCTTGCTGAAGAAGATAGTGGAAGCGGTGGTGATATCATTTCCACTCGAATTCGTGTTGATTGTGTATTAAAAGGGATTTGCTCAATGTTAGTATGAGGATCATAAAATTTAAGACTCTCATGCCGACACGTTTTCATTCGAGAGTTAAATTCTCTAGAAGAAAGCGCGAGCTGATACATCCAACTGTTTGGTTCATTAATAATAATATGACTAGTATTGGAACGTCTTGGTAGGATTTTAACAGTGCTTTCCGCTTCTGAGTCTTTACCACTTGGATCATCATCAAAATTAATCGAAGATTCAAAATAATCATCTCGTCGCCGTTTACCACCCTGAACAATTCTTGAACCGAACATTTTAAAGATTGATCTTGCAGTTACAATAGCTATTGGTCTACTACGAAAAATTGTTGGTAAAATTCCTGTAGTAATGAGATAATCCCGCTCTTCATCTGTTACAGTTATTCTTTTTAATGATTGATTTTTCGTAAAGAATAAATAACTATCACGAAATCCAAGAACTTTGGCGGGATCCATAGAACACATATACCAAGTGCTTCCACGAGTGGGCAATTGGAAAACTGGTACCCTATACTTTCGACCTATGTGGATATAACGAATTTAAAATTTCATTTTTTTTGCAATAGTAATATAATGTATTTATTCATTCTTACCGCCAAGAAGTTCACCGTCTTTTGTAATTTTTTGCTCTCCCTTTTCATCCAGTATTTCTTCATCTTGTTTCTCTTCTTTGGCTATCGTCTTATTTTCTGATGGTTGCTGTTCACGATCAGCCATCTGTTGCTGCTGTTGTTGTTGTTGTTGTTGTTGTTGTGATTCATTAATAATTCTCGTGTGCTGTGATTCATCAATAATTTCCATCAACTGCGCATCATTATTCTCTGGCGTCTGTGTCCCTTCAGGTGTTTGGCTTTTCTCGACTTTTTTTGCTTTACCTTTAAAATTGAGTCGAATACGCTTTGGGGGGCTTGAATCAGTATCTACATTTTTACGTGGTCTACCTGGTTTACGTTTTAATTTCGGCAAATCATCCGAAGAATTATTTGAGTTTCCAAATCGTAATCGGATTATCGTGGGCACAACGACCGGCTGATCTATATCCATAGAATCGATTGTCTGTGATCCTTCAACAGATGAATCATCGGCGGGAGTCGATTCAGGCGGAGGTTGAGCCAATTTTCTCGCAGCTGCTCTAGTCGTTCTTGGGATTCTGGCAGCGCGATTTAGACTTGCCCCGCGTCTTGGCCGTGTTGCCGCGATAGTGGATGAGGTTTCACCTATAAGTTAATAACGTTCAAATGTTATATGTAACATTTTGACCTGCTCTTAATTTCTGTTGTCATTTATCGCTATTATATTATTATATTTTTTTGTAAAATACAGATTTACCACTGCCCCAATTTCAAACGGTCTTCATTCCTTCGTAAGAATTCTAATTTTTGAATGCATTTTCTTCCAGTTAAATTAAAAACAAAATGGGGCTTACCTCCTGTACTCATTTGTAATTTGTCTTAGATCTTGACCTTTAAGTTGCAACTTAAAATTTCTAATATCGTAAAACATTCACATATACTATTAGATTTAGACACTTTGTGGAAGATTCTCTTTAACGTTAAGGCTTATTACAGTTCAATATACCAGAACATTTCTTATCCAATCACATTTCGACTAATAAAATTATTTTTTTGCCACGTGTATAATTTTTGGAAATCATGACCATAAGCCAATCAAAATCGCGATTTCGGCCAAACTCAAAAACAACTTAACGTCGATACGGCGAGTTATGCCGACATTTTATATTAGAATGTTGAAAAAATATATATAGAAAGTATAAAGACATTAATATGATGTTATATTCAGATATCTTTACAACGCAATAAAAAATCCTGTGCCAAGTTTTGTAGACCATGGTCAAAAAATCTTTTCTATCTGCTTTTCATACAATAAATTAGACCACTTTTAAAAAATTTTTGAGATCCAGGCAATATTTTACGTTGTTGTTTCTTTACCGTCTAGCTGTGTCGTTGAATTCACTAAACCAGCTCCTCCTCACCAATAATTTGAATATCATCTGACTCTTCATATTCTTTAACATAATATGATGGGCCACATGTGTTAGGGACCAGGATAACGAAATAGTCACAATTTCTATATGTTCCAAAATTTATAATTCTTTTCAGTGAAATTTATCAAATTCTAACATATATATTTTTATTTACTTATTTCCGCCGGACAACCCGAAGCCTATAAAGATCATAAATTTTGCTAAAAACAACCAGCTATCTTTTACTAATTTATCAAAATTCCCTGCGAAAAATGTAGCTATTAATATTAGACTTTGATGATGCTATCATCGAAGGCTTACGATTTGAAAAAAGTGAAATTAAAATTATCAATAAATCAAAAATATAAATAATTTAAAAAAAAATTAATATATTCCAAAAATAAATATATTTCAAAAACAAATACTTATCTACCTAAACGATCTTCAAGCATCTTAATTCTTCGTTAAATATTTCTTCTTCCAAATTATTCAAATATCTTAACAATTCTAAATTTTCTTCCTTTAATATATTAAAATTTGTTTGCAATACATTATAAGCAAACTTATTTAATGTTCACGAGTGCTGGGAGTGGAACATTAAACTCAAAAAAAAAAGGGATTGTTTTAGGTGATGTAACAGCATATGAGCTCCCATTACAAGCTCATGAGGTTTGCGAATTATATTAAGCGAGCTAATATATGTGCCGTAATCATTTTCTGATAGTTTCGAAGGAATCACTTTTACATCTTCTTGAGGAAATGGACGGTCTTTTACACGGTCATAGAAATTCCTGCTTCATTTTTGGTGTTTAAGTGAGCATGATTACAACAAAAATAAATTATAATTAATAATAACATAAATTTTTTTAAAATTACTTATGCCACTTATTTATTATTACTTACGCCGCCGATAATGTTCATGAATATGGTAAAGATATAACTTCTACTACAATATTTGGCCATGGTACATTCTACAGCATGGTGGACAAGTCTCGTAGCACAAACTTCCCACGCTGACTCGGGGTCGATCTGCCCAATAAAAGTGTGAAATTTATCGATCACATGCACAATTTTTAATCAGTTTTATGGTAATACGACAAGTTTTTATTTACAATATAAAGGATATCTTACAATCCAGCAGTCATAATTTGATGAATCTGATACCATTTGATTCATCTCATTGAGACGAATCTAATGGTATAAAAATTATTAAATCCTACCTACTGGATAACAAGATATTTTCGATCTCATATAAAATTTGGTTCTAAAATAACTTCTTTAATTTTGGGATTATTTTGGATTATTTTTAATAAAATGTAGATTTTTGAGTGCTTTTTTTGCCACTTTGTTTTTTTAATGTATTTATTTGGTAGAATTTGAAAAATCACAAACATAAAGCGTACTTTAACGCATATAAAAAGTTCAAAAAAAATTTTTATTCAATTGTGCCGATCTATTCCAAATTCGAACTTGTCCACCATGCTGGAGATTTTATAATCTTGATAATGTCAGTTTATCTGTAAACATTCTATTAATGTCCACTTAAAAAGATGCTGAAATATTTGATTACATAAAATATTCGAGGTTATCTCGAAATTAATAAACGCTTAATAATGATGATTAAAGTATTATGATATAATACAGTCTCTTTATGATAGATCAGATAACTGATGGCGGGTTGTGCCAACAATAAGTATTAGACGTGTTATATGAATGTGTTTTTTATTTGCCCTAATATTTTTATTACAATATATTAAATTATCCGTGCAAAATATAATGCCAAAAATTATCACACATTAATATATGGGCGCGATCAAATAAAACCTGTAATTAAAATTTTTCACTCATCGGACTTAACCCCAGAAGAATTGATATTTTTCAATTAATGCGATAACGATACAGATAAAATGCAATTTATATTCCAGAAATGATCAGAAAGATGATGATAATTGTATTAAATCATGAAAAATTGATATATAGATTTTTCCGATACGATGAAAACTTACAGACATATCGGATAACATTAAGTTTTGCAAACAATTCATAAATGAATTCTTTCAACAAACTAAAGTAATCGTAACATAATTCATGTAGTAGGGCACGATTGACATTTAGATGAATTGTATGCTAAATATGTAAACTATTACATACCCGATTAGTTTAATAGTAACAGATCAATTTTTCTTGTTTCGTCGGTTTATACTAATACTAATACAGTACGTACGTATTGATTGGTTGTCTCACGTGATTTACCCCGCTTTTAGACGATGACTCATCATGTTTCACAACACTCATATGACTTATTTTGGTACATAATAGAGGTCCGTACTGCGTGCGTACATACTTGCATACGAAATTTTTAATCATTTTTTCAAACATGATAACATTACCGAACGAATGTTATTATATGATATTTAATAATCTCCGGCCTAATTATAAAAAAAACTTATTTTCATGTGCTCTTGTAAGCCGACAATGGTGTAAATTAATTATACCTATATTGTGGAACGAAGCAAAAAAACATTTTACCGATATAAGACTCATTAAAATTCTTCTTTTAACGTTAAATGCTAAAGAACAAGCCTTATTA
The DNA here is from genome assembly GCA_910591775.1 of Dentiscutata heterogama. Taxonomy (NCBI): domain Eukaryota; kingdom Fungi; phylum Glomeromycota; class Glomeromycetes; order Diversisporales; family Gigasporaceae; genus Dentiscutata; species Dentiscutata heterogama. The sequence continues at coordinate 4,604 of CAJVPU010001271.1, read as the reverse complement.
ATTCCTTTTAATGTTACTCTTCCAAGTCATCCAAAACCATTATTTGAATATACAGGTTATATAACATCAGTCAATAATTATTTGTTTAATGGAATAAGAAATTGGCTTCATCATGAAAAATATAATTCAGGATGCGAACTTGAAAATGCCATTAAATGTTCTTTAATTGCAATGTTTTTACGAACTAGTAAAAATCTTAAATATTTAAGTCTTGATGAAATTATTTGCAATCAGATAATATTTGTAAGTCTTTATGAAAACACTGCTGTTACTTCTATGGATTTAAAAAATGTCAGTGGCGATTTTAAGTCTAAGACAATAGACACATTAGCGAAGATATTATATAAAAACTCTACTTTAACTTCTTTAGATATTCATAATATTCGGATTGGTGTTGAAGGGGGACGGATGTTAGCAAAGTCTCTTTGCAAGAACACCACACTAACTTCTTTGAATCTTGGATATAATAATATCGGATTAGAAGTAGTAAAAGCATTATCAGATGCACTCTGTAAAAACACTACATTAACTTCTTTGAATTTTAGTTTTAACAATCTTGGATCAGAAGGTGGAAAAGCATTAGCAGATGCACTTTGCACGAACGTCACGCTAACTTCTTTGAATATTAGTGCTAATAATATTGGATTAGAAGGAGGGAAAGCATTGGCAGATGCACTTTGCAAGAACATCACGTTGACTTCTTTGGATCTTGGTGGAGGTCCGTATTGGTCTAATTATCTTGGATCAGGAGGAGGAAAAGCATTAGCAGATGCACTTCGCGAAAACACCACACTTAAAGAATTAAACCTTCAATATAATAATCTTAGATCAGAAGGAGGAAAGGCGTTAGCTGATGCACTTTGTAAGAATACTACATTAACTTCATTAAATATCACTGGTAATAAACTTGGACCAAACGGAGGAAAAGCATTAGCAAATGCGCTTTGCAAAAACACCACATTGACCTCCTTGAATCTTTACGATAATAATCTTGGATCTGACGGTGGAAAGGCTTTAGCAGAAGCTCTTTACAAGAATACTACCTTGACTTCATTGAATCTTGGATTTAATGAACTTGGAATTGAAGAAGGAAAAGAATTAGCAGGCGCACTTTATAAGAATACTACACTTACTTTTTTGAATCTTCAATTTAATAATTTTGGATCAGAAGGAAGAAAAGCACTAGAAGATGTTATTTGCAAGAACACCACACTAACTTCTTTAAGCTTTGATATAATATTCTTGGATCAGGAAGAGGATTAACAATAGTGGTTGCACTTTGCAAGGACAATGATATGAAAATTTTGTTTCTTTATAATATTAATATTAATTCTATTATTGATGTAAAATCAATTAATTTCAATCAATCAAAGATATTAAATATATTAATAAAATAATAATTTATATTCTATCAAAAGGTAAAAAAATAAAATATTACTAACTAAAGTATAAATAAAAGTAATCATTTTATATTTAGCTGAAGCTCCCAAAATCGGTATGTATGACGGACAGGTTTTGTATTAGTATTGAGAGGTTATCGGATTTGAAATCATTATAAACTATTAAATTCATATAACAGAAAAATATTTGGTAGAAAAATATTGTATCAGATTTGACAGGTTAACAAATTTAACAGGATCAGTATTGGACGGTTCAACTGTAATAATAAATAATAAAATCAAGAAATTTTTCATCAAGATATCGAAGATAATTCAAAATAATTAAATGTGCCTTATTGACTGTTTGCAATTAGTAGATTCAATCATCAAATTACATTTTTTATGGGGTTGAATTTTTTAAATTGCCAAAAAAATTCTGCAGCCAACTTCGTTAAATACACGTTCGCAGGGACGTGAAAAATCTGCCTCGACTACAAAGCCGAGTCTTTTTAAAACTCAGTCCAAGATCAAATTTGGATCTCAACTTACATCTGCGCGTGAACCCCCCTAGCATAACCACCACGATCAGTTACGTAATCGCTGTTTAAAGTCTGATCTGAGATTTTACTTAACCGGATCTCATAACCCGACATACAAAATTATTATCATTATTAAATAATATAAAATTTTTTTATAAAAGTGTTTATTGAAATTTGTTCGGTAAACAATTATTATCTAACTTTACATACTATATCATAGATTTTTATTGCGTCAAGAAAAATGGTTATTCGAAATTTATTTGGTAAATTATTATTACCTAACTTATATACTATATCATAAATGTTTATGAATTTATGTTTACTAATAAAAAAAAAAAAAAGTATTTTATTTCGTGTGTTCCAGGTTCTTTGAGGTTTTTCGTTTGGTTCAAATTCTCTATTATCTTTTGAATTGATGCGAAATTGACTCAATATTTGGTTGCGGAAGGCTATAAGACTTTTCAAGAAGGTCAAGCGCCTATATTAGAATAGTATCGATATTAAATTTAGATTTTTATTTATAATTTAATTTAATAAAAACAATAAATAAGTTATACTTCATAAAGAATTTTTTGTATTGAACTATAATTTCCAAATTGTTTTCTTCTTCACTTGATTGTCATCTATAATACTATTATCGTTATTGTCAAGAACTGTTGAAGTAATCGTTATAGAAGTTGTGTATCATCAGGTGATATGTGAATTTTCTCCCAATGGTTTTTTCGGCTTCTTCAATTAATAGGATAATATGAATTCCATCGACCTAAATTGAAAGTTAATATGTTTCTAAAATATAATACATACAATAATATAAAGATAAACTTATCAAATCTTTCTGAAGAATGAGGCCGTCATATGCTTCTATATTACATGTTTAGAATCGTCTAAACTTTTTTGCCTTTTTTTCAAACTCTTGATGGCAATTGCACTAATAAGTAAACAATATAATGCTTCTTATAAATATCCATCACCTCTCTATAATGCCTCACAATCTCAATCACAATCACTATTAAGTTTGCATATGATTCATCAATATTTTCAAATTTTATCAATTCGATTTGAAAGATTTATAATTGCATTAAGAACTCTCTTCTTCCATATTATCCATAAGATATTTATAAACTATATTTTCGATATCTTCAGGTTCTATAGCACTTTCTTACAATTCATAAATATTATTCATATTCTGCTCTTAATGTTTCTGTTTTTGCCTTTGTTAAGCATTCGATACATGTTTCTTTATCGGTTTCAAATTCATTAATTTATTTTAATTATTCGGCAAGTGAACATTTTTTTAAATTCGATTAGGTTGAATAGTCGGATTCTATTAATGAAACATTTGGCAAGAAAATTTTTAAACAACACTTGTTATTAAATTACAATATATAAACAAACATTGTCATTATTAACTTATTATTAATTATGACTGATATATCATTAAAATTTCGGTAATTAATTCCAACTCCGTACGTAACTGATCGTGGTGGTTATGTTAGGGCGTTCTCAAGCACCTACCTCAATGAATTTAATAAAAAATCTGATTGGCTAGTTTGATCAAACAGACCAATCAAATTCGTTATTGAGTCCATTGAGGTAGGTGCTTGAGAACGCCCTTAGGTTCGTGCACTCTTAATTCGTATCTGAGTTTCAATCCCTCATTGAGAGTTATTATCCCTCATTCATGGTTTTAATCACTCAACTATGCCACAAATTATACCAAAGTAAGAAGTACATAAAATGATGATAAAATAATATAACACTAATTGAGAATAAAAACTTGGGCATAACACAGGATAACTAATCTGCTAATTTAGAATTTTGAAAAAATGGGTTAGCAGATTATGCAAAACAAAAATCAATTCGCGTGCCTTATTTGTAAATGCTGAAAATAAAAAAAGTTTAACTGACATAACTCTTGATATTTTTTGGAAACAAGATTTAATTTGAGTTCGATAGGACAAGGTAATGTAACCTAAAATCTCTTTTACAATAGCATTGAATTCTAATTAATATTAGATTTTTATTTAAAAATTTCGAAATTATGATAATTAGTAGTGAACTTCTACCGAAATGCGATTTTTTGTGGTACAACAAAAAAACATTTTTGTTTAGTGCTTACGATATGATTTGGAAAACTTTTGTTAGAGCACTAAAGGTAGGATTTTTGAATTTTGACAAAAAGTATGCTTGTTTTGAATTTGCCGATCATGCAACATTCACCTGATCTTGAAATCTGTTTTGATACTTTACTTCGTATGTTTGCATTACACAAATATAACCAATCGGTGGTGATCTGCAATTTCTGGCCCGAATGATATGTACAACTAGTATTGGCTAAAAAATTTTTGCAAATAACAATATCGATATATGCACAACAAATTTTCAACACTGCATACGGCGTGATTGACACGTGATATGGTCTGCAATTTCCAGCCTGGAATGTCACGTGATATTCAGCATCAGCCAAAATCAGCATCAGCCGTCACATTAATTAATCAATAAAGATATAAGAATTATATTTTTAAAAAAAATCAAAGTTATATAAAGTAATTTTCTTTAAGAGTAAGGTATGTAAATTATTTTATTAATAATTATGGTGGTACAATAAAATTTATATAGAAATTGATAATGTGCTACTAATAAAACTTTTTATAGTTATAATTAATTTTAGCCAAAATTTTATAAA
>CAJVPU010001270.1:0-13418 GCA_910591775.1 Dentiscutata heterogama | reverse complement strand
ATTTATAATTGATTTTGTAATTTTTCTTGTTGAAAAATTTTTATTAGCTGTTAAAAATATGTTAACAAGTTAGATATCATTAAGATAACATACATTTTATTTATATTTTAAACATATTTAGAAAAAAACATAGGTTTCTGTAAAGTATTTGCATGTATATGAACATATATTCACAATATGATTAATTGAAAATTAAAGAAAATTAATGAAGATTTTGCTATTAAGTATAATAAATTTTCTATCTGTATACATCTGGTAATATTTGCTATCTATATATTTAATCGGATAAAAAATTTAAATACTAAAGTTCAATATAATAAATTATTAAAAAAAAGTTAGTTATAAACCACGATTTTAATATATTAATATTAGAAACTGATGTTTTTTACCGCTTTGTGATTTGAAGGTGCACTTTATAATGCATTTAAGTTAGCTAATGATAAGCATTATATACTACGTATAAATATATAAATAATTTGATACTTACAGGCTAATATAAAAATCGCATTATTATTTTAAATAAATATTTTAATAAATCTTTTCTCAAAAAAATATCAGTAGTATCATACACACCAGCTAAAAATTTAATAAGTAATTATTCAATTTGAAAACCTTATACGAAGTTATATTATATGCTATATTTACCTACTAAAAATTTATACACATTTTTTAATCAGAAAAAATATAATAAATTAATTGCTAAGCAAATAAAACTTTATACTCACGTTCTAGAAAGTATTATATTAATTTAAAAAAAAAAAAACTCGAAACATAAGTTAGTTATTTAAGTTTCTAAATCAATTACGAAACATGATATTTACCGGCTAACAATTTAGAATTATAATTAATTAAGAATATGAGATATCATTAATAGTTGTTTTTGAAATTGACTTAATACTCACATTCTGGAAATTTGGAAGAAAAAAACTTTATTAACATGTTTGCTGACAATTAAAATTGACTTAAATTTAATCTCACCAACTAATTAATAAAGTTAAGATAATTAAAAGTTATATTTTTTATTTAATAATATTAACTTTAATAAATAGCCAATACAAAATATTTACTTACTAGCTGATAAAATGTTATTAGAGACCAGTTATGATACAGTAATATTAAGATAAATAGAAATTTTATGCTTACAAGCTAAAAAATTTATGCGAATAAAAATTTTACTAGATTAAATTATAATAAATCAAATTTAAATTAAAATAATAATTAAATTACTCACATTCTTAAATATAATGAATTGAAACAATTATGTTTTGTTTATATAATGTTGTGAATAAACTATTAGTTATACTCACCAGCTATAATCATAGAGGAATTTGATTACTAGGATGTTATTTATAGAAATTTTAAATTAAATAAACTAAAATCAGATAGCTTACATTTATTGCCATCTGTAATTTGTTTTATTGAAAACTGTTATTTAAGAATGACAATATACTTTAACTTAGAAGATGTATAAAGTTATACTTACAAGCTTTTAATTTATTATGGTAAAAGAGAATTAATAACTAAGCTTCATGAAAATTTGGTACCAAATAATGCTTTTATACTCACATTCTATCTCTATTGATTTAATAATTAGAAGTTATAAAGCGAGTTAAAAATAATAATTTAATTTTACGCTTACCATCTATTGAATAAAAGTAAAAAAAAAACCTATTAAAATTTTTATATCAATATTGAAATTTAAAATAATATTTACTTACTCGCTAATGATTTAAAAGAAAGTGTAAGTTATTATAAACATTGTTATCAATAAATGAATAATAAAATTTCATACTTACATTCTAGTAATTATTGTATATAAGTGATAAAATATTGACAATTTTTAACATCAAATTAAATTGAAGCTTTAAACTAACCAGCTAGCAATTCAATAGATATATAATTTTATTTGGATGATAGTAATTGTAGATATGAAACTATTATCTAACCAAGAAAGCTTTATACTTACGTTCTAGCAATATAATAGTTAGTAAATTATTAAGTTATCGTCATTTAAAGTAGGAGAAACAACTTTTATAATTACCAACTAGAAATTTATTAAGAGAAAATTATTTAATAGCGCTTTATGTGAAAGTTGGATATTAAAAATGAATAATACGTACTTGCTAATAATATAATTTTAATTGATTTGATTATAACTTTATTATTTAATTATTAGGTGTCATTTTTAAAGAATATTTTATACATACTTTCTATTTATTTAATATGTATAATAAATTAATATCACCTCTGAAGAAAAAATTGTATCTTTATACAATTTTGATATAAAATATTACGCTTACCCCCTACAAAATTAAATGCATATATTCAGTTGTAAAGTGATATAATTTGAAATTTAGAAGATGACAATGAAATTTATATTTACATTCTAATTGTATGCCGCATATTAATTATGAAAGAAATAGTTAGAAATATACAAAAAATATCGATCAAAAGTAGAAGCTTATTTACCACCTATATCAATGAACAATATATTATTTTAAACATAATCAAAATTAATTAAATAAAAACTTTCCAATCATACATACCAGCTAGTAAATTTTTTTGAAATAAATAAATTAAATTAATTAACAAAACTATATAAAAAAAAAAAAAGAAACAATCACATATACTCACAATCTTACAAATAATAGTACATATTATTGGTTAAAAAATCCAAATATATAAATTCCATAACTAAATATAATTTATGCTCACCATCTAATGGTCTAACACAGGTTAATATTTAATTTTAGAAATTTTGAAGTTAAAAAAAAACTTTATATTTACCCACTAGAATTTAATGCCATAAAAATGATGATGAATAATAAATCATTATATATATGTTTTGTTTAGAAAATAAACTTTATACTCACAGCCTGACAAAAAATGAATATGTTTTAGAAATTATCGCTGAATTACTTGGATGTAATTAATTTTTTGAATAATATACATACTGTCTAATAAATTAAAATACATGTATATTAATCAAAGAAATATTAAAAACAATTGCCATATCAAACTTATGCATATACTTACTTCCTGATAGTTTGCAAATATAAGATAAAAAATAAACATGCTTTGAGAGCTAAAATAGGTTTTATACCAACCAACTATTGATTCAGTAATTAATAATTTAGACATGGTTTCATATGGTTTAATTTGTTTAGAGTAATCATTATACATACAATCTGTGCAAAATTGAGTTGAAAATTGTTAATATTACTTAAACATTACATTACCATTATTAGAATTAAATCCTTTAACCTACTCGCTAATAACGGTGGATTCGATAGATTTTTTATTAAACAAACTACAATTATAAGCTTATCAGACTATAATATCTAAACTCACAATCTGTTAATAATTGAAAAGTTTTAAAATATATTTACTACGTAATAAGCATCATTTAAAAAAACAATATATTTTACACTTACATTCTTAAGATTAATTAGAAAAATTTAAGAATGAGTTACTGTAAAGAATTGAAACAATGATATAAATGCCTTTATGCTTACCCCCTAAAAATATGAAAATTAGAATTATAAATATATATTGGCATAACTAGTAAAAATGTACGATATATATACTTACAAGCTAGTAATTAATTGTTATTGTTTGAAAGTGTCATTAAAAGGAATATATATTAATTAAATAAGTGAATATCAGTAAGCTTTTCTGTTATTAATCTTATAGAACTAATTCTCTGATTGATACACGAGAAGAAGTTCATAGAATTGTATATCTGGTCTTGATAATTGTAGACTTATACTAACCACCTAATAATCACAACAGTAATAAAGTTATTAATGACTTTAATTTACAACAAAATTATCAATATATTTTACTCACGAACTAAGATTAATTCTTATGTTAATGGTAATTGCTGCAAAACTTTAATTTCATTAAGCTTGATAGGGTCCCATACTTACACTCTAACATTAATACATTAGTTTTTTAATGAATATTAATTTGATTAATTGGGCGATACCACAACACTTACCATCTAGCAATTTATAATTTAATTAATTTAAAAAGAAATTAACTTATTTAAACTTTAAAATAGATTTGCTCACCATCTAAAAATTTAATACATATATTTTTTATTAAAAGATATGATACATGGTTTTTAGAGATTTTAATGAATGAATGTATACTAACAAGCTGATAATTTATTGAATGGGTATAAAAACAACATTAATAAGATAACTCCAGTTTTAACCAAGAAAATAAATTTTTGCTTACACGCTGATTTAAGTGCGAAATATTTTGTTAGAAATTTATAATTTAAAATTAACTTGCTTAAAGTAACAGGTATACTCACGAACTTAAAGTTGGATAAAGAAGCTTGTATTATCCACTGACTAATTATTACAAAATTTAAATCATGCACCAATATACTTATACGCACCACCTAAAAATTTGACAAACATCATAATTGTTTAATAAAGAATTGTTTAAAAACATGCTATCAAAAACCCATATTCTAAAAATAATAAAATAATATTACCAGCTTTTAATTTAATAATTAGGTTAGGTCATTAATAGATTATTATCAAGTTTCAGTTCCAAATAAATCCTATACTTACGTTCTAGTGATTTGCAATATTTATTAGAAAATTATAGTTATACTAAAAACTTATAATAAAAATTACAAACTCACCAACTTCATAAATAAAAAAATTACGAATTATTAGAGTTTTAAAAGACACACAATTTAACAGAAAAAAAAATCCAAACTCACATTCTAATAATTAACGCGTATTTATTCAATAAATATGATGGCACTGGAGGCAAATATTAATTTTAAAAGATCCAAACTCACCAACTGGAAATTTAGAAATTATAAATTTTGATTGCTTAAATACGCATCACAAATCATAAAGAACTTTTAAAAAGTTTACACTTACGAACTGAAATTGCATAAGTTTAGATTAGATGTTGCTAATAATGTGCCGGTGAATATAACTTCAAATTTACCTCCTAGTAATTTAATTAATTTGATTAGTGGAACCTTACTTAAATTATTATGATTATTCGATTTAAAGTAATGTTTAATACTTACTCACTAATTAATATTGACAGGTGAAATTAATTAATTTATTTAAGGGAAAATGCCTTTGCTTAAAATAAACATTACACATACATTCTAAAAATTTAATATATGTAGTTATTAGTATATATGATTTATGATAGATTATTATGAAATTTAAATATAATTGCACCTACCACCTATGAATTATTAATAATTATTATTATTAGGATGTCTTATCATGCAAATTTAATTTATAAAATTGATATAATTTACCCGCTATAAATTCGAATATTAAATGTAATTAGGCAACTGATATTTTTTTTTTAAAAAAAAAATTTACACTTACTTTCTAATAATTAGGAAAAATATTAATATTCAAATATAAATTTGGATTGATGAAAAAACTTGTATTCACCGGCTATTAAAATAAATTAATTAAGATAAACATTTCTTTTGTTAATACTAAAAACGAATGTAAAGAAACATTTGTATTTACGAGCTAGAAATTTAATTATAATTATTTAATAAATAATTGTAGTGAAATTTTGAACATAACAATTATTACGACTTATTATATCGAAGCATTATGCTTACTTTCTGTAATTAATAAAAGAAAAAAAGTTCCATAAATCAAACATATAAATATCATTTAATAAACTTAATACATAAAGTACATACTTGTTCTTGGCTTTTTACTGAAAGAATTAGTAAGAATTAGAAATTATTTAGAATCTTACATACGATAATCACTTTTTTAACTTACCTGCCACAATAACTACATTGTTTATCCGAACGATCGTTTTGGATACCACATTCTTCTAGTAAAATTTTTGGACAATACCATTGTTTGCCTGCACTTCTATTAATAATCTTTTTATCATCATCCTTTACCATTGAACCACAACCACTGCATTTATCAGTATTTTTATTAAGGGTTTCACAAATTTTCCACGAAAATTTGTTGCACACCCAACTCATTTTCTTATTTGGTACGCTATGAGTAGTTTGACTTTTAGTATATTCAAAACCTAAAAGAAAAAAAAAATTGATGCTCAGATTTCTTCTTATTCGTATTAAAAAATTTTTTCAAAAGTAATTTTCGGTGATCGTAACATAAATCGGTACTAACGTTACACTAAGCAGTGTAATAAGGGTTCGGTTAAACATTATTGTTCCGTATTACGAGACAAAATGTAACAACATGAATAGGATCAGAAGAAGATTTATATTAAGGAAGCACACACGTGTGTACGTAAACATCACTGAGCTCACTTTCGATTTACTCAAATAAATGGGTGCTGGTCAAAATCCCGACAGTAAAATCCCGACAAATCCCGACAACTTAAAATTATTAAGTTCATTTAAGTGAGGGTAGGGTTAGGGTGTGCGCTCAAGTTAGGGTTAGGGTTTAGGCGATTATATAGTAAGATTGCTCAAATGAAAACTTTTTTCGATTGTCGGGATTATGACCTGTTGGGATTTTGTTTGTCGGGATTTTGACCCAAACCCAAATAAATAATCTACATAGCCTAAGACTTATCAATTCAAAAAATAAATATCTTTACACCCAAACTCAATGCCACTCGGACAGAATTCAACAATAATCAATTATTAATTAAAGCGTTCAGAATAAACTTTTTGCATTGTCCACCGGATAATATCAAATTGTTCGACAGGGAATATTTTTGCGCGATGAATAGGTTTTATGAAGGACAAGCTTATTTATTAAACATTATATGACAAATACACAGGACCTATAGTTATATTTGATATGAATTTTGTACTTCTTTCCTTTCCTAATGCCCTAGCAATACGTATCAACCACGTGCAAATATCGAGTCACGTGACACGTCGTGTAATTGCACTATACTTACGCACGTACGCACGTACGTATGTATGTACGAACGTACGTAGTATGTTTTTAATTAATTAAAGAAATTCTCAGATATTTGTGTTCATTAATATTTTAAATATTTTATGATTGCCATATTGTTATGCCACGACCCTACCATTCGGAAATTATGTCTTGTTTAACGTAATCCAAAATAAATTTCATTTATGTTCCTCATAAAAACAAAATATATTTGTGACACGTTAAATAAATAAATAAGTAAATAAATAAAATTTAAATTTGACGACCGTAACCATAATCGCATGCATGTAGCGTTGAAATTTTTAAATTAGAGATGGGATCGTGTGTTAGTATATTCGTTACTAATAATGGAGAAATTGAACTTGAACGAAACGTAAAGTCAGAAGATGACGATAGTCATACAGAAAGTGAACTGAAGGTATTTAAATGGTACTTAAGATCTTCTAAAGGCGGTAATGCTCGAGGACAATATAGTGTAGGAGTATGTTATCAAAATGGTATAGGAATTGATAAAGATGAGAATAAAGCATTTGAATGGTATATGAAATCAGCCAAAGGTGGAGATCCATGTGGACAATATAATGTTGGAAATTGTTATGAAAATGGTTTAGGAGTTGAAAAAGATGAAGAAAAAGCATTTGAATGGTATTTGAAATCAGCTGAAGGTGGTTATTTACCTGGAAAAAATAAAGTTGGATTGTGCTATCAAGATGGTATAGGCACTTCCGAAGATGAAAGGAGGGCATTCAAGTGGCATTTAAAATCTGCGGAAAGCGGCGATTCTGAAGGGCAATACAATATCGCATATTGTTATGAAAACTGCATAGGTTCTATTAGAGACAATAAAAACGCATTTAAATGGTATCTAAAATCCGCTGAAAATGGAAACTTAAATGCGCAGGTTAGCATTGGAGATTACTACAAAGACGGTATCGGTACACGTAAAGATAAGATCAAAGCATTTGAATGGTACTTAAAATGTGCCGAAAGTGAACATTCTGAAGGACAATATAAAGTAGGATTATGCTATGAAAATGGTATAGGAGTTAGTGTAGATAAGACTAAGGCATTTGAATGGTATTTAAAATCTGCAGAGAATGATAATTCCAATGGTCAATTAAATTTTGGATCATGCTACCAAAATGGCATAGGTACTGATAAAAATGAATATAAAGCATTTGAATGGCACATGAAATCTGCCGAAAATAATAATCCGGATGGTCAGCTCAAGGTGGGATTGTATTACCAAAATGGCTTGGTCGTCACTAAAGACGAAAATAAGGCATTTGAATGGTTTTTAAAATCGGCTCAAAGCGGAAACTTAAATGGGCAGATTTACGTTGGAGATTATTACAAAAACGGTATAGGAGTTACTAAAGATGAAAAGAAAGCATTTAAATGGTACTTAAAGTCAGCTGAAGGTGGTGATCCACATGGTCAATTAATTGTCGGAAATTGTTACAGAAAAGGTGAAGGTGTTTCCAAAAATGAAGCGAAGGCATTTGAATGGTATTTAAAATCAGCAGAAGGCAAAAATTTTTATGGACAAGTTAATGTGGGAGAATTTTACCAAAATGGTATAGGCATTATTAAAGATGAAAAAAAAGCATTTGAATGGTATATAAAATCTGCTCGAAACGGAAATTCATTAGGACAACTTAATGTTGCATATTGTTACGAAAGTGGTATAGGCGTCGCAAAAAATAAAAATAAGGCTTTTAAGTGGTATTTAAAATCAGCCAAAGGCGGAAATTCTCGTAGTTAATTTTATGTAGGAACGTATTATCATGATGGCAAAGGAACTGGCCGAAATTTAAAGGAAGCATTTGAATGGACATTGAAATCAGCTGAAAACGGAGATGTTGAAGGTCAATATTTTATGGGACAGTACTATGATTTGGGAATAGGAGTCAGAAAAGACGAATATCAAGCATTCAATTGGTATTTGAAATCAGCTCAGGGTGGTAGCCCACAAGGAAAATATAGCATTGGATGGTGTTATTTAGACGGAGTTGGCGTAACGAAGAATGAGCAAAAAGCATATGAATGGTTCTTAAAGTCAGCAGAAAAAAGTCGGAGAGGGCAATTTTGTGTTGGAATGTGCTATGAAAATGGCATAGGAATTGAACAAGATCAGAATGAGGCATTTAAATGGTACTTAAAATCCGCTGAAAATGAAGATTCTGATGGACAACACAGAGTTGGAAAGTATTATGATGATGGTAAAAATATTATCAAAAGCGAAAAGGAGGCATTCAATTGGTATTTAAAATCAGCTCAAAATGGCAATCCTCGCGGACAATCATTGGTTGGGATGTGTTACGAAAAAGGGAGAGGCACTACTAAAAACGAAGAAAAGGCGTTTAAATGGTACTTAAAATCGGCTGAAGGAGGCGATATTGACGGACAATATAAAGTTGGAAACAAATACGAATATGGCCTAGGAGTTACTAAGGACGAGAAAAAAGCATTTGAGTGGTATCTAAAATCTGCTGAAAGCGGTAGTTCTTACGGACAATTCTATATTGGACGTTGCTATCAGAATGGAATAGGCATCTCTAAAGATGAAAAGAAAGCATTTGAATGGTACTTGAAATCAGCAGAAAGTGGAAATATTGATGGTCAACGTCAAGTCGGAAACGATTATAAATATGGTATTGGCACTTTTAAAGACGAAGAGAAAGCGTTTGAGTGGTATTTAAAATTAGCAGAAGGCAGTTCTTACGGGCTATTAGAAATTGGAAACTGTTATCAGAGTAGTATAGGCGTTTCTAAGGATGAAAAAAAAGCGTTTGAATGGTACTTGAAATCAGCTGAATGTGGAAATATTGATGGGCAATTCAAAGTCGGAAATATTTATGAATATGGCATAGGGACAGTCAAAGATGATAAAAAAGCATTTGAATGGTATTTAAAGTCCGCCGAAGGTGGTAATTCTTGTGGCCAATTCATGGTTGGAAATTTTTATCAGAACGGAACAGGCATTCCGAAAGATGAAAATAAGGCATTCGAATGGTATTTAAGGTCCGCCGAAGGAGGGGATATTGATGGACAATTACTTGTCGCAGATTGCTATTTAAATGGTATAAACGTTGTTAAAGATGAAACAAAGGCTTTTAAGTGGTACTTAAAATCTGCTGAAAGCGGAAGTCCCCGTGGACAATTTCATGCAGGTGTGTGCTACGATAATGGTATAGGTACTACAGAAGACAAAGAGAAAGCACGTGAATTGTACTTTAAATCGGTTAATAGCGTAAATTCCAATAAGCAATTTATTATTAAAGATGATGAAAAAGACAAAAATAATGGATTTAATTGGCATTTAAAATCTGTTATAGGTATAAATTCAGGCGAACAATTTAAAGTTAGAGTATGCTATGAATATGGCGTTAGTGTTGATGATAAAAACTAAAAAGAAGGTATACAGTTAAAAATAAAATTTACATTATACAGTAACTAAAATCAATTGTAGAGAGTTAGATAATATAGCCACAAATTTTGAACTTAATTCTTAGAATCTTTAATTATTTAATTTTATTATTTAATTTTATTAAACTAATTATTTTATATTAACATATTGCATTTAATATAATTATATATTAACATAATTGCATTATAATAATTATTTGTATAATATTTAAATTTTAGAAAGTATTATAAATGTATAAATAAATGGAAGTTTGATACAGGTCATTTGAACTCCTTTTACATAAGTACAATTGTTGCAATCACAGAAGCTAATAAAAGGAATCCGAATAAATTTATAAGTGATTGTAAATTGACCAATTATTTTTTTGGATCTACGTATTCGTCAGAGTAGTTGTGATAATTAAAGATACGGTGTTCTATTTGGGCCAAAAGTGCAAATTTTTTGAAAATTGAAAAATTGAAAATTGAAAAATTCGAAGATTTGAAAATTGAAAAATTCGAAAATTTGAAAATTCGAAAATTGAAAAATTCGAAAATTTGAAAAATTCAAAAATTGAAAAATTCGAAAATTTGAAATTTGAAAATTTTGAAATTTGAAAATTAAAAAAATTTTAAACTTCTAAATATAGTAATTTAATTACCAAATATAAAATGTAGGTAATACAGATCATGTGACTTTAATTTGTGTCACCTGACATGCTCGTGGGAAAGCCAAATTTTGAATGTCACATGATTATTATATATATTTGGCAATTAAACTACTATATTTAGAAATTTAAAATTTTTAAATTTTCAAATTTTCAATTCAAATTTTCAAATTTTTTAATTTTTAAATAGATAAATATATACATCGCACTATGCGATGCGCTAATTTATCGTATATATATTTTAAATTATAATTTGTAGATCTGTATAACAAGAATTTTATTTATGCGAATACTAGATTAGAATTAGAATTAGGGTTAGGGTTAGTAGTTGGCAATTAGGGTAAAGTATAGTATATACCAAAATTTTGTGAGAAATTTTTTTTGTTAGAGCTCAAAAAGCAGGTTCATAGATGGTATTTCGAGCTATTTCAAAAATTTAAAAATTTTCTTATTTTTGTTACATGAAATTAATTTGCATGTTATACCTGATCTCAAATTTAATTGGTCAATTCTTAAAATGCAATGTATAAGCACATCACAGCATGCGATGCCTAATTAAGTCCTTTTTAAATTTTAAATTTTTGAATTTTTGAATTTTCAAATTTTAAATTTTAAAATTTGAAATTTCAAAAATTTAAATTTTAAAAATTTGAAATTTCAAAATTTTAAAATTTCAAAAATTCAATAATTTGAAAATTGAATTTTTCAAATTTCAAATTTTTAAAATTTAAATTTTAAAAATTTAAAAATTCAAAAATTCAAAAATTTGAAAATTTGAAATTTGAACTTTTAAAATTTTAAAAATTAAAAAATTAAAAGAATTTTATATTTTAGCACCTATGCGTTGTAATGCACCCCATAAGATCTGGTGTAATGTGAAATCAAAACAATAATTAATTTATTAGTTTAGTGTTAGGATGAGAGTTAGGTTAGGGTTAGGGTAATGCATTTTAACAAATAAATTCTAACTCAAAATTTTGAGAGGAATTTTTTTTGTTAAAATACAAAAGGTAGTTTCATAGTCAAAATTTTGAGCTACAAGTGATTTTTTAAAAACATTGCTATTTTTTTCAATTTTACATACCACCTGATCTTATGATCTGATTGGTTGATCAGATGGGTGTGTTATAGCATAGGTGCGCTAAATTATATAACCCAAATTAAAAAATTAAAAATTAAAATTTTAAACTTTCTATATATAGTAATTTAATAGCCAAATATATATAGCAATCACATGATATTTGAAGTTTGGCTTCCCACAAGCATATATTAGGTTATATAAAATTCAAAGTTACATGACTTGTTTAATCTATACTTTATATTTGGTAATTAAATTATTATATTTAGAAGTTTAAAATTTTTTTAATTTTTAAAATTTCAAAATTTTCAATTTTCAAATTTTGAATTTTCAATTTTCAAATTTTCAAAATTTTGAATTTTCAATTTTTGAATTTTCAAATTTTTCAATTTTTGAATTTTCAAATTTTAAAAAAAATACACTTTTGGCCCTAATAGAACACCATATAAAGAATAAGATTAGCTAAAATAGAAAAATTTGTACTCAATAAACCATATTTAAATATAATGAATGTAAATCAATATAAATATATTTTATTAATATTAAGTTTAATTGTTATCTTTTCTGTTTACTTTTTGTTTTAACAGTGTAAGCAATAAATAATGAATTTATTTTATAAAACAAATAAACTAAATTTATTAATTAAGACTATTATTATTATAAAATAAATTTTTTTATAGATAATAAAGTGTAACAGTTTAATTTTTAACATTTTAGTCATCATTAATAGATCTTCAATTTGTTAAAGAGAAGTGACGAATTATGTTATAACAAATAAGATTCAATTGATATTAATTATATAGGTACAGACAATAGAAACAGCCCATTTTTATATTTATCTTATTTTGAGATAACTGAGTTTAATCATTTGTTTTGATTTTTGAACTGATCTGGAATTAATCAAATTTCATGATTTTGATTAGTTAGAGATAACAGGAGACTATCAGGTAGTATTGTGATGTGTTGGCCCTATGTAGCCTTGTGCAATTTTTCTTTTACATTATCTCGATTTTTTATTATACAAATCAACTTTCATTTATAATTGAAAAATATCATTCATGTCAAAATTTATATGAATCTAATAAAAACCCATTTTTCAAAAAATTGTAAAAATAGGCTGTTTCTATTGTCCGCACCCAATATTTTATTTGTTTTTATCTGTTGCATTTAGGAATAATATATAATTTAAGTTACTGATTTTTTATTTAATTGATAATCCACCAGTCAACAGAAGAATAAACATAGTGTAACGTGATGCAAATTACTATATAGTGTGAATCTAAAAAATTTCTACTGTTCATCCAAAGAAAACATTTTTTCGTACTAAGTTAATCGATTTTGTAAATTAATTGAAAGTTG
>CAJVPU010001269.1:0-13438 GCA_910591775.1 Dentiscutata heterogama | reverse complement strand
TATAAGTTTTTATTAAAAAAATTAAACTTTTTAATAAAAACACAGGCAAATTTGCCTGTGTTACAATTTAAGAGATAGAAGTAAAAACTAATTAAGATAGTGCAAACTCAAGATAAGTCTGAAGAAGTCAGAAACTTAAAGAATATTCAGGAATTAGAAACTTACTTGGCAAGTCCCAAATATAGTATTTATTCTATAGGAAGCTAAG
Source organism: Dentiscutata heterogama (assembly GCA_910591775.1). NCBI lineage: Eukaryota > Fungi > Glomeromycota > Glomeromycetes > Diversisporales > Gigasporaceae > Dentiscutata > Dentiscutata heterogama. Next base: position 13,230 of record CAJVPU010001269.1, on the reverse strand, counting down.
AAGCCATATGCTAGATTGAAGGAATACAAACTGTAGTCTGTGGTTCTTGGTATACAATAAACTAGTTGGCATAAATATATGATAAACTCATATAAAAGCAAATATACATGTATTTAGAAATGTAGGTCTAGATATTTGATAATCAAATTACCATATACAGTAATATATACAAACATATAAACAATTAAAACAATAACACAAACAATTAAATTATATATATATATAAACACAAATACAAACTTTCAACTATATATATTTTTTTATATATAAATATTAAGCCTACTATAGAATTCCTTCTATAAACATATCTAAGATCCAAGAATAAGATATTAAATATCTGGATAACCAAACTTGGGTAATCCTCAAAGTATCAGCTATCTTTAACCTCTCTAAAATCTAACTATACTATACTTATACAATTTTCAAATCCTACTCTTATACTCAAATATATTTCTCTCTATTAAAATAGCCTCTTTAAATATTAATGGCCTTAATTAATCTAACAAAAAACTCTCTATTTAAGAAACACTTATCAAAAATTCTTTTGATATTTTAGACCTTTTCGAAACACATCTCTCATCTTAAAAAGGTAAATTCTTTAATAACTAAATACCAAACTACACTAGTTACTAGAGCTTCTACTTTTTACTACACTAAGCAGGTATAGGTATTCTTATTCACCACAAAATTGCAAAACATATTGCTTGCACACATAATTATAATGATTATATTATTGGCCTCAATCTTTATTTCAAAAACACATTAATATGTCTTCTACAAATCTATATTCCAACTTAGAAAAAAAAAAAACTATATAAAAATATTTAGAAACAAATAATTACTCTTATCCAAAATTCTAATTATAAATTAATAATCATAGATAACTTTAACAGTATCCCAAACCCAAGAATTAACCTTCTTCTACTAAAAAAATCTTCTATACCTGAATCACAACTAATCAAATTTCTCCAAAGTTACTAATACAAAGATATCTATTGATTTTTTTTTTTCTAAAACTCTAAAATTTACTTTCCAATAAGCAAATATCATCTAAAGCAAAATAAACCAGTTCTGGACTAATCTATCAATTACAAATATTGAATATACTAATATCTTAACAGATATTATAAATGAATCAAATCACTTTTTAATAACTCTAGAAATCTTAATTATTACCAACAAACCTAAACTATATAAACAGAAAAAAAGAAAATGTTTTCTATAGAAAAACTGTACAAAACAAATAATTCAAGATTATATCAACCAAACCTCCCGAAACCTACAACATATCTTTTCTAAAATCTAAACAATTACAAATCAAAATAAACTTAATTTTATCTGAAACCAAATATACAAGGCTTTAATTAAAGCAGCAAACAAACATATTCCTTACAAAAAAATCAAACCAATTAAAAAAATTCAAGATTTCTCTTCTTCTAAACACTTATTAATTTTCTATCAATACAAACAAATTTAATTTTTCAAAAACCACTTCAATTCAACCAATTTTAACAATCTCCTTATTCAATATCAAAACCAATACCCAACCAACTTATTTCAAACAAATTCACCAACTCTTGCTAAATCAAAGAAGAATTTCAACTTGTTAAAACAACTCTCAACTACTAATATCAACAAAATCTTTATGAAGAAATCAAGCAAAAGATTAAAAACCTCAACAAATCCTTTATCGAAACTTCTAAACTCTTTTACAAAAAAGTACTAAAAAAATATAACAATATCAGCATTGACTGCCTTCTTACTGACAATACTCTACTCACAGAACATAATAAAATCCTAAACAAAATATATTATCACTTCTTTAACTACTTTTCTAAAAAACCTTTATATCTGATCCCTTCAGATTTTCATTATTTATACCAACCACATCCAGAACTTGAACTTCATTTTTAAAATCTATTTAAAATTATTTTTAATCAAAAATAGACTAAAACAATATCCAATTTCCCAAACCAAAAAGCAGCTAAACCTTCTGAAGTTTGCTATGAGCATATTAAATATGTTAGCATATACTCTCAAAACATTTTTAGACCTTTTATTAACAAATATTTTTAACTTCAGAAAACCCCAACAGACTGGAAATCTTTAAATATATTCTAATACTCAAAAAAACAAACTAGAATTTTACTCTAGACCAAGTCTGTCTAATTTCTATTATTAAACCTTTCAAAAAAGTTTTCATAAAAATCTTCACAAATTATCTAGATAAAATAATTTCATCAAATAATCTTCTTTATAATCTAAACTTTGCAGTAACTAAAAACTCTTCTATGCATACTCTAATACAAATTCTGCATAATACTATTAAACACTATTCTTCTTATAACAAAGAGGTATAGATACTATTTCAAAACATATCTAAAGCCTTTAACAGAATTAATATTCAATGCCTACAGGATGCTTGTTATAGAATTAGCATTTCTAGTTCAGAAATTAATTTAATAACAGAGCTACATATATCTTGTTTAGCTAGAGTAATAATAGCTTATGGCCTAACATTACTAATACATATTAAATCTAGTATTGAACAAGAAAAAACATACTCTCCTTTTCTATAGAAGATCTACTATGATCCTATTCTTACCTACAGATCTCAAAAATATAATAACTACTTTCTTAAAATTTTTTCTTCTTCTCTACTCAAAACAATCTCAAATATACTTTCAATCACTATTACAATTCTACCACTAGCATATATAGATAACACAGTGTGACACTGCAAATATCCTAAGACTCTACAAAATATTTTTAATGATGTCTCTACTCTGTACAAATATAACAATATTGAAGTTAACCCAATTAAATCTGACTTACTTCATATTTCTTTCAAAAACTCTAAAATACTAAACCAGATATTCTTTTATGACAATTAAACAATTGCCTCTAGAAAATCTGTAAATATAATAGGTATTTTTTACAATAGTAAAAGATTAACTAAACCAACTCTGGACATATTATATAACAAAATAGAAAACTTCTTATTTCTAATTAGATATAAAAAACTACTACTCTTTCAAATATTCTCTCTTTTTAATCTTATACTTCAACCTTTTTTAGAATACCTTTTACAAATTATACCTATTTAAAAAAATATACAAACCAAACTCTCTTAACTACTATCTATACAAACAAAAAAGATGCTTTCTTTAGCCAAAAACACCAACAATATATCACTTACTAATCTATTCACTTTTAACCTGTCTACTCTTACTAACATAATTCAAAAAATCAGCATATTCAATATTGAACATACTTTTAATACTTCTTCACTTCTTTATAATATTGGCATTTTCTAAATCAAATCTTAATTACTTAAAATCTAGTACCCAAAGCTTACTAAAAAACATTTTTTATATACTATTGAAAAACTTAAAACTATATAATTTTGTTTTATCTTTCACAATTAGCAAAAAACAATATAACAATCTTATTGCCTACTCAAATTACAAACTATCTTACTTCTATTTTTAAACACTTCTCTTTAATCTATAATATACTTTCTCTAACTTCTAATAATTTTATACTTAATAGTCTTAAAAACAACAAAATCTTATTTATAAAGCAAATCACAACAGCAATAATAAATCTCTTCTTCCCTAGAACAATATCTATTTTCATATAAACAAAGCAACTAAAGGTTGACAATCTTTATAGTTTACTTAACTTTTATAAATTATAAAAACAAATTCTTTTTAGATTGTATGCCACACCTTCAACTGCCCTTAGTAAATAACTTTATTAATACAATTGATCTAACATCTTCCTTAACTGCAAGTTTTTCTTTTTAATTGCTATCTAATAATCAAAATATATTCTTCTTATATTACAACAAATATCAACAAACTCTTGTTTACAAGACCAACCAACTAGCAAAACCACTTGAAGGTCAAACAAGCTTAATAAAATCTGTTAACTTGTTATCAAACTCCAAACAAATAAACCTTCCTTATAAGCAAATTAAATTTAATAAATCTGTACTACAAATAGACTACAAGAAAATCTTTGCTATTATTGATATTTCTAACAATCTTAACTTACCTCCAACTACTCCTCTCTATTAATCACAAATTAATATCTACTTCCAAAAAATATACTTAATATATCATATTATTAAATCCTCTTTCTATTAATATTAATTTATCTAAATATAACTAATCTTCAATTTGCTACAGATGCTTCTATCCAAAATCTTTAATCTTTAAATATAAAATCTAATATAAGGTGAATTTGTGAAAATAACATATTAATTAAATTTAATACTGCAATTAGCCCTTCTTTTGACTTTTTTTGTTCAGAGAAGTTTGCAATTATTTCTCTTCTACTTGTTATTCCAATTAATTTTACTGTTACTATATATACTAATAGTCTAATTTTAATTAAAAACCTACTTAATTCTCTCTTCAAAACTTATTCAACTCAAAAACTAGAATATAATATTTATTATTAACTCTATTAAATCTACCAAAAATATTCTTATTAATCTTATTAAAATCAAATCACATTCAACCAACTCTCTCTATAATCAAGCTAATCTGCTAGCCAAACAAGGCTCTATTAAACCTTTTCTAACAATCTTCTACATATACTTTAATCTTCCTATTTATTTTTTTTAAAACAACTATATTTTTATACTCAAAGAACATTCTTTTATCAAAAATATTATTATAATTTAGAAACTTATATTTTGGTCATCTCTCAAACTCTTTAACAACTATATATCAGATATTAGCTAGAATTTAATATTTAAAATATTAAACTTCTTAGAAAATAATCCTCACAAATACTTTTTCTATATAAAAATTCTAACAAACAACCTTCTAACAATGCAAAATCTTAATATCTGCTATCTAAATTTATATATAACAAATAAATATTGTAAATGTCCCTTAGCCAAAGACTCTTTTCATATACTCTTATGCTCTAAAAATACTGAAGATATCCAACAATCACTTATCAATATAACTACTAATATGCTTCAACAACTCCAACTTATATCTATCCAACCTATCTTACTTCTCAATATGCTTTCACTACTAACAATCAACTCTTTCAATACACAATACAACTCTTTTATTTCTACTATTCTTGATATATATTCAAGATTAATATATCAAAATATCAAAACTCTAACAAAAAAACAAATAAAGCACATGCTTATTAAACTTTCTAATAATCTTTTATACTAGTTTTTCTATGAAATATAGTTCAAATACAACTTTTTTCTATATTAATAGAAAATAGCCCAAAATATTATACCTAAAACTAAATATAACAAATTTTTAACTCTTTTACTTACTAATTAAACAAATGTATATAGACCTTATTTACAATTAACAGACCCACATAATACTATTGAAAAATGGTATCTACAAGGTTTTTCTCTAACAACATGCTTTTTATAATGTCATGATTAATATCTTAAAGTTTTTTTTTAACCTTTTCTAACTAGAATTACTTTATTCATTTAAATTAATAATAGTATTAAATAGAGAATAGAGAGTGTAATATTATATTGGGTGCTCTGTAGCACAAGTGTAGTTAAAAATCTTTATATAAAAATTTTTCTAAAACCATACCTTCTGGTTATTAGCTAGTTCTGAGTTGAAAGAATTTGACAGCCTGGTCATATAACTTATCTGTTCTCTTACCTAAGTCTTTCTAGTAACAAAAAGACTATTAATTTTTTGATTAATTTAGATTTATTATAATAAAGTTTCTATTATAACATTATATTTAATAAAAAAAAAAACAAATAAAAAATTTTTATCAAATTTGTTTAATAGTTGTTAAAATATTTTAACTTAAAATTAAAAAAAAATTTACTTAAAAATAATTTGCTTGGTTTCTATTTAATAACTTATTTATTTAAAATAAATTATATTTTTGTTTAGTTAAAGTTAGAGTGAAATGAAAATAGTATATAGGCTAGTATTAGAATTAGAGAAGCTTTATAGTAAAATTTTATAAAAAAAAAATTTTTTAAAATATAAAGAATAGTTTTATATATAAAATTTTGATTTTGTTAAAATAAATATTGTTTTAAAGGTATAACAGCTTAGTAAAGTGGTCTAGTTGTCACCCCAACAAATAGCAAATCCAAAGTTTAAATCTCACAAACAACAATTTTAAAAAATAAGCCTACATTATAGTAATGATTATCTATTAATCAGTTGGGTTCTAGAACTTGTAATTTTGGTAATACCATGTTTATATAAAAGCTTTAATATATAAAAGACCAAAAAACTAGAATGATCAAAATCTATTTGGGAAGACCTGAATAAGGAGTAGCTATGATTTTTAATAATATTATAGGAAAGACTCAAATTTAAAAGTAGAGCCAAAATTGAAGAACTAAATGACAACAAGATTCTTTAGTAGGGGATTGACCAACCCGACCACTAATTTAGAAAGTTAAAAATCTGTGAGGTATTATGGAGTATACCAACTTTGGCTAACTGATGTAAAAAATCAGTGGTGAAAGTCCTACCCATCATAACCAGGGTCTATAGAAGTTAGGTAACTAACAGAAAAATACTAGGCATGTCTAGAGAACCAGTCTACCAAATTAAAAAAAAAAAGACATATACTAGAAAATCATGTATCAAGATGAGACAAGAGTATCAGCACCTAAAGCCAAGCCAAGGTCAAATCTTTTAGGTTATCAGTTAGAAGTAAAGGAATAGACTAATAAGAAAATAGTAAAAAAAAAAAAGTCTAAATATAGATACTAAGATTTGAAGTGAACCTTATAAGGGTAAAAGCAATTAAATAGGAGCTTTAGCAATTGTATAAATCTAGATTGGCTCGAATAGGATAGGGTAAACTCTGGTAGGTTTACCTCGAGAATAGCTATGCGTCTGCTTAATGGAGGAATACAAGTTAGTAATAGTTGGTACAAACTCAGAATAAGTCTTGAAAGTCTTAAGGCTAGATTGTGCAATCTAGTAGAATGGGCTAGATGGTAGTTTTCAGATTAGTATAATATACTTAAAAATAGTTAGGATTAGAAGGTTTAAATAAGTAACTCTCTAGTTAGATTATAGGTATGATATCTAGTGTAAAATCTATAGACAGACTACTTAAATAAGTACTCAAAAGGTGCATATGTGGCTAGTTGTATCTTCATTGTAACTATAATAGCAAATGATTATAATAAAGAGTCCCAGGCCAAAGAGGTTATTTTAACACTAAAAAAAAAATATATATTGTTTTGAATTTATTCTGTTTGTATTACATTGTATCTAATCTTGAAATTTGATTGGTTGATTATTAAAATATAATATACTATATATATAAATAAGTATATTGCAGAATAGCAATATCTATTTAAGTTCTTTAATTCGTGATCTGCCTAAAAACCAGAGAAATATCATAGTAAACCATAGAGAAATTTACTATTGTTTTTTGCCTTTTTTGGAATCTGGCATTGGCCGAAGGATAAATCAATTTTTTAATAAGTAAACATTCTTTTTCATTAATTAAAAATTGTAGAGAAGAAATTTTGGTTATAATGACAGTTAGATTATTAAAATCGGCCTAGTGGATCACGAGATATGAACGTTTTTGCCTTCGCGACTATATGTTTTCTTATTTGTTTATACAAATAAGAAAACATATAGTCATGAAAGCAAAAACGTTCATATCTCGTGATCTACTGAGCCAATTTTAAAGATCTAACTGTTATTATAACCAAAATTTCCTCCTTTACAATTTTTAATTAATAAAGAAGAAATGTTTACTTATTAAAAAATTGATTTATCCTTCGGCTAATGCCAGATTTCAAAAAAGGCAAAAAATATGTAGTAAACATATCCCCATGGTTTACTATGTTTTTTCTCTGGTCTTAGGCAGATCACGAATTAAATATTATTATATAAATTTTTTTTAAATATATTAAATTTTAGAAAAATTTTAACTATTATCTCTGGTGAAATTTACCAGAAATGCTGTATCTCAAAAACATACTAAATAAACTGAATCAGGTACTCTAAGTAAAAAATGTTCAGAATCTCTGAAAACTTTATAAAAACTAAAATCAGAATTTTATATTAGCTTTATATTATTTTATATAAAAAAAATAATTCTTAATATTTGTATTCTAATTTTAAAAATTTCTATATCAGTAAATTTTATTAGAGGTTAATTTTAAATAAATTCTAAATTTTAACAAAATTAAATTAGATATTAAAGATTTTTTATTTTTTTTTATTAATATAATGCTATAGTAGAAACTTTATTACAATAAATCTAAATTAATCTAAAGATTAATAGTTTTTTCATTTTAGGCTAAATTTGGATGAGAGGTCAAATAAATCATTTGATCAGGCTGACAAGTCCCTCCAACTTAGCAATAGCTTAATTAGAGAAGGTTTGGCTTTAGAGAATATTTCTATAATTAAAGATTTCTAACTATATTTGTGTTATAAAGCACTCAATATAGTATTACACCTTCTATTTCCTATTTGAATACTATAATTAGTTTAATAAAATAAAATAATTCTAGCTAGAATAGGTTGAAAAAAACCCTTCAGTGATAATTATAATATTATATAAAGCATGTTAGTAGAGAAAATTCTTGTAGATACTATTTTTCAATGGTATTGTATATGTTGATTGGATGGAAATGAGATGTATTTATATTTACTTGGTTGTGAGTTAGTAGTAAGACTATTCTGGTATGTTTAGCTTTTTGCATAATATTTTGAGCTAGTTTCCATTGATATTGTAGAGAGTTTTATTGAGACCATATTTTTCAATAAAACTAGTTTAAAAGATTGTTAAAAAAATTAATAAGAAATGAATTGGTTTGATTATTAAATAAGGTTTTGATGCTATAATATATTAAATTAGAAAATTTTCTGAGAATAATGGTGAAAAAAAAATCAGACTATATAATAAAAGAATTTGGTGAAAATAGTAAAAGAGAAATAAGAAGAGTAGTAGGTAAAATGTGAAGTTGAAGTTAATAAAGTGTATTGTTGGTTATATTAACAATTGATTGTTGAATATTTTCTATATTTTTAGAGCATAGAAGTATATGAAGAGTATCTTTAATTGAGAAGTATTTACAATACTTGTTTGTAAGATTTTGTATTGTTGGGAGATTATTTGTTAGAATTTTAATATACATAGAAAGAGTATTTGGAAAAGTTATATTCTAGTGAATTAAGTATTTTAAAGGTTAGTTTCTAGTTTATATTTAAGATATAGTTGTTGAAGAATTTAAGAGAGAACCAGAATATAAGTTCTTCAATAGTAATAATGTTTTTGATAAAAGAGCATATTTTGAAAGTTATGATATAATTGTTCCAAAAGAAGTAAATAGGAAGGTTAAAATATGTATAAAAAATTTCAAGAATAGATTTATCAGAGTCTTTTTAGATAGTAGATCAGCCTAATTATGAATAAAGTTTTTTAAGTATGATTTAACTTTAACAGGAATAATAGAAATATTTTTAGTTAACTTAATAGAGTTGATAATTGTAATTATATTCTAGTTTTTGTTTTAGATAAGTTTAGGTGGTGAAAAGTTAAGTAGATTATTGATTGTTGCTAGGTTGTCAATGAGAATAGTAATTGTAGAATTAATTAGTAAAACTAAAAGAAGAGAAATAACTACACTTAATTCAGAACAAAAGGAGTCTGGAGAGGAGTAAATTGCTATATTAAATTTAATAAATAGATCATTTTTACAGATCTAGCCAATACTAGATTGCAGATTTGAAGTTTGAGAGTTTTTAATAGAAGCATTAGTATAAAACCAAAATCTAAATATATTTAAGTTTGTAATATTGTTATGTATTTGAGTTAATAGATTTTGATAATAAGAAGTTTTGATAATATAATATATTAATTGTATTTTGTAAAAAAAAAATATAAATTTGGGGTTGTTATAAAGTGGGTTGAGTTAAGTTTAGATTAGAGGTAATTTTAGTTATAGCTATTATTTCTTTATAGTCTATTTATAAATAAGATTTGTTAAACTTTATTTGCTTGTATAGGAGGTTTATAGAACTGAAATTAGATAAGAAGTTAGAGATTTTTATTAAGTTTATTTGCCTAGAAGATATTTCATTTATTTGCTTGATTTTGTATAAGATTATATGTTGAGGATTAAGGTATCGGATAAAGATTCTATTTTGGTTGATAGGAAAGATTTGAATAGGAAAATTTGTATTTAAGAAAGATATAAGATCAGTTGTATTAATAAAGCAATTTGTTGAAAGTAAATTAAGATATGACCATGTAGACTATAGAGAGTTGTTTTTAATATCTGTGAGAGGCAAATAAACCATGCAAGTTGATAGCCTCTAGTTGCTTTGTTTGTTCACAAATAAATATTATTTCAGGGTAGAAGAAATTTGTTATTTGCAGTTATAATTTGTTCTATAAATAAGATTTTATTATTTTTGAAACTATTAATTGTAAGATTGTTAGGGGTTTTAGGAAGTATATCATAGATTAAATATGTATTTTCTGGGATAGAGAAGGAATAAATTGCAGTTTGGAGAAGAGATGAAATTGTTATATTGTTTTTGGCTAGTTGTGTAAGATGAAAGAGAAGAGTATAATTATAAGTTTTCTGATAATGTGAAAGAAGTGTTTCTTTAAAAAGGCTAGGATACCAAATTTTAAAAGCCAAGATTTAATTTAAGAGATACCAATTTCATTGAGAAGTGAAGAAGAATTGAAGGCATATTCGATATTAGAAACACTAACTTTTTGAATAATATTATTAAGTATTGGTAGGTTAAAGGTAAGAGGGTTTAGTAATAAAATGTTATTAGTATTTTTGGCAAGTGAGAGTATCTTTTTTGCTTGTATAGAAAATAAATGAGAAAGTTTGGTTTGTATATTTTTTTGAATAGGTATAATTTGCAATAGGTATTCAAATGAGAGTTGGAGTATAAGATTAAATAGCAATAAAATTTGGGATAGAAAAAGTTTTTTAAATCTAATAAGTAATAAAAAGTTTTTTATTTTATTGTAAATTATATTTAGTGTTGGCTTAGTTGAGCCTCTACCATCATAATAGATAGCAAAATATCTAATTGTGTTAGTAGATTTTCTGGAATTAATTATTTGATTGTTAAAATAAAGTAAGTGGTTTGGTGTTTTAAAGTTTTTGGGATAGATATAAAGCAAATCAGATTTGAATAGATTAACTACAATATTGTTAATTTTATATAAAGAAGAAGCTTCATTGATAATTTTTTGTAAAGTTTCAGGATGATCTGAGTGCCAAATAGTATCATTTATATAAGCTAGTGGCAGAATAGTTGTAAAAGTTGAATTTGAATTAGAGATCAAGTTAAGTGATAAGATAGAGGAGATTTTAAGAAAGTGAACTTTGTATTTTTGTGAGATGAAGGTGAGGATTGGGTCATAGTATATTTTTCAAAGAAGAGAGGAGTAGGTCTCACTCTGTTCAATGCTTGATTTCATATAAACTGGAGATGTTAAGCTATAAGCTATAATTATTTTTGCAAGATGAGAAGTATAAAGTTCTTTTATTAGGTTTATACTAGCAATAGAAATGCCAATCTTTTGACAAGCCTCTTGTAGGTGCTTAATATTGATTTTGTCAAAAGCTTTTAGACATGTCTTAAAACAATATTTAAGCAGATTTTCTTTAGTGGCCAATATAGAAATATTATAAGATTATAATATAAAAAAACTTTAACCTTAACCTTAACCTAATTATAAATTATACTATAACTCTCATTCTAACTTTAACTATTCTCAAATTTGCTTAAATTGGCTTAAATAGTTATTTTTATATATTATAATTTTATAATATTTCTATATTGGCCATTTATACTAAAGATCAAGCTTCTTTATTGTGAGCAATATAATGTTCTATTGTGTTATATAGAATTTGAATAGGTGTATGTGTTGAGAAATTTTTAGAAGCTGTATAATTAAGATTAGAGAGAAGGTTGTTTGATAAGATAATTTTATCTAGTCATTTAATAAAAATTTTTGTAAAGATTTTTTTAAAGGGTTTAATAATAGAAATAGAACAAATTTGGTTAAGAGTAAAGTCCCAGTTGAATTTTTTTAAAATAAGGAAGATATTAGAGAATTTCCAATCAATGGGAACTTTTTGGAGTTGAAAATATTTGTTTAAAAAAGATTGAAGAATTTTTTCGAGCTTTTGGGCTAGCATATTTAATATAATTATAGCAAGTTTTGGAGAGCTCTGCTGCTTTTTGATTTGGTAGATTTGAGATAATATCAGACTATTTCTGGATTGAGATATTACTGAGTAGATTTTGGTAAAATAGTTCTAATTTAGAATAAGGTTGGTATAAGTGATAATATTTTGAGGAAGGTGAAATAGTGCTTAAAGGTTTATCATCGAAATAATTAAAAAAGTGATTGTGAATTGCATTGAGTATTTCGTTGTGATTAGTTAAAAGAAAGTTATATATGAGAAGTTGATCAATATTGATATTGTTATATTTTTCAAGTACTTTTTTATAAAAAATTTTTGGAGTTTCAAAAAAGGTTTTGTTGCAGTTTTTTATTTTTTGTTTGATCTCATTATAAAAATCTTGCTAGTATTTCTGGTTAAGTGCTAATTTGACAAGTAAGAATTTATTTTTAATTTGGAGAATTGTAGAGTTGTTTGTAGAAAATGAGTTATCGAGGTATTGGGATTGGTAATTGTAGAAGAGAAAATTAAAATTGGATAAGGAGAAGTGGTTTTTAAGATATTGTATTTGTTTATACCATATTTTCGCAAAATAACAGGCATGGGCATTATTTCAAATAATGACCAGAATTAAGCTTAATTTAGGCCGAAATTCATAATTTCACCTCTGCACGTTATTTTGCGAAAATACAGTATCTATAAAAAAGTGAAGATTTTTTTGTAGTAGGTTTGTCTTGAATTTTTTTAATTGTATTAATCTTTTTGAAGAGAATATGTTTTATAGCTACTTTAATTAATTCTTTATAAATTTTGTTCCAGTATAAGTTGAATTGGTTTTAATTAGATATTAGATAAATCTTGTTTTAAAATACTTATCTTTTGAAATATATCTAAAGTATTTTCAAAACACCTTTGTTAAAATCTCTTAAATATTTAAATTTTTTTTTTTTTTTTTTTTTTTTTTTTTTTTTTTTATTTTAAACCGATGTCACGGTGCTAACGCTTTATTGTGTTTTTCAATGTCTTATTACAAATATTGTATAACATTTTCT
>CAJVPU010001268.1:0-13439 GCA_910591775.1 Dentiscutata heterogama | reverse complement strand
AGTCTAATAGTAATATAATTTGTATTTGAGCACTGACAAGACTGTCAAAGAATTAAAAAAAAAAAAAAAAAAATTAACTTATTAATATAATAAAAAATATATAATATAAAAATAAAAAACTCTTTCTGTCAATTACTTATACAAAACTTTTTCCTAAAACTTAACTTAACAAAATTCTATTTTTGCAATAATTTATTAAGATAACCTAATTTTTTGGCTTAACAAAACTTTTCTATATATAAAATTATATATAATATTTAAATTTTAAAGAGATAGCTCTAAAACTCTTTAAATAACGGCCTTCTGGGCTATATAAGCTCTTTTGCCATTTACACAAAATCCAGATTTTTAACCTTTCTTCAAAATATAATACAAGTTATTCTACACATCTTTTTCTTCAAAACAAGCTATAATAAAGCTCTATAGCTTCAATATTGACCAAGTTATAAGCAAAACAATTTTTAACTCTGTTTACTTTTTTCTTTTCTTTTTTACTTTGGAAATTTTTCTTTTTCCAAACAACTAGAGACGTTTTTCGTATAACCAAGGTTATCCCAGCCATGCTACCCACATTTTACAATACTCCAAAACTAGTAGTGCTTCTTAAATTATATTAAAATTGCCTCATTTTAACTAATATTGCACAATTTTAATATCTGCCTTTTTTGTACTTTCTATTTACACAATAAGATTCTCCTTTTGGCTTTGTATAACATGTGACTATCATGTGACTTTTATGTAATACAAAGCTTCAAAATCCAAATTATAGATCACGTGATCTTTTATATAACCTAAAATAAAGGCACTATTTTTATTTATTCCTGAATAATTTATTTTAACATAACCTCTGTTCTATTTTTATACCCTATTTTTAACTTAAAAAAAGTTTACAAAAAATTGATTTCTACTACAAATTCTAAGTTAAATTTATCAATTTATATTCAATTTTAATCCCTCAAAATGCCTACTTTAACTTAACAAGAGCTAGACACTGTCGACCTTGACTACTTCTATGCATACTTCTACTCAAGTTTCGGTATTGCATTTTTCAAAAATGAATTAGTAGATAATTTAAAATTAACAAAACTTACTAACCTGTATCTATCTCTTCTTAGGTATCTAACGGCAAAAAACAAAATAACAAAACTACTAACTTTATTTACCAAATCTCTAAAACTTCTAAAAATATTCCACCTTCTTCTACATATCAATCCTGTGAATATACCTGTTCTAAATGCTCTAAAATTATTACTTGCTATATCTATAACAATAATCATCATCCTAATAAAATGTATGCCCTAGTTGACAAAGAAGTTTATCATACTTCTTGTGCTTTAGCTACACCCTCTTCATCAACCTTTTCTAAAATCTCTACAATATTAGTTGCTATTTTCTCACTCAACTAATCTCGTAAAGATCTTACCCTATCTTTCAAGCTTTACAAAATACTACTTCTACAAACAACTCCTTGGCTCCTACAACTCACACTAATAATAAACCATTTTCTTTTCTTCTCTCAAAACCCTCTTCTAATATCAATAATATCAATACAAGCAAATTCTTTCAACTTTTACAATCTCAACCATCTACAGAGCATACTTACTCAAGCAAAGCCAAGCCAAAAAATAACTCTCTCAACCTTTCTTTAGCTCCGCTTACCTCTATCAATGACTTACAATCTTCAACTATGGACTTGGACACCTTTGAAATTGATTATACCAGTACTGTTTCTAATACTAAACAACAAACTAAAACAGCATATCCTAAACAAGATACATCTCAAGACTTTGACTAGTTTTCTACCTATCCTATCACTGATAATATGAAAAATAACATTTCTTTAAGCCCTTTTGGATGACAATTCTTTAACTTTGTTAAACCTTACCTTATTGAATTTGCATCTGGCAAAATTGTTAAGCTTTTTCCAACTAACTCTACTAACAAACAAAAAGACAAAGAATCTAGATATACTTTCAACTATCTAATAACCTCACTTGTAGGCAAACATCCTCAATTCTTTCTTAATTTAATTCTTGATGCAAACCTATTACTAAGCAAAGATGCTATTCTTCCCTTTAGCATCATTCTTAACACTTTTAAATCCCTCTTTCTTCAATTCACAACTATACTTTTTACCCAACTTAACTATAAAAAAATTCTTATATCTTTTAGCTCTATCCCTCTATACAGTATATATAATAGAAATCAAGTCACTCTCAACCTTGCCTGTATTTATCTTTTTCTTCAAAACAAATACCAAACAATTCATGCACAAAAATTTATACAAGACCTTGACATCAAACCTATCCATTTTCAAATTCACTATTCATTTAGTGAAGATACACCTAACAAATCTCTCTTTCAAATCCACCATGATAACCAATTCAATATTAATATTGCTCTCAATATTTCTAAACAACAATTTACTAAAGATTTTAAAATTCCATCCCTAAAACCTTTTACTAATGACCTTGATGAATGGTTCTTCTCTTTTATCTCAATTTACTTATGAAAATTCTTCCAACTATCCAAAGAATTCAAAAAAAGAATTTAAAACTATATCCGATATGAAGTTGCCACTATACTCACAGCTGAATACAGAAAAATTCTTCTATCTTCTTTTGAAATTCCAACAATCTCAACACTTAATGAGCATAGAGAAGCTGTAACAAAGGCTACTCTTTATTACTTTCACACATGTAAAGCTGATAAAGAAACCTCATGCTTAGTCCTCTCTACCAATACAGAACATACTGAATTTACTAATCAGTATACATACCTAAATACAGTCAGACCTCTCTAAATGCATTGCGACAGGACCATATATAAAAAATGAGTCAACTGTGCATTTAGAGAGGTACTGCATTTAGGGAGGTAAAAATCTATAAGTGTTATATTAGTTGGGCCCAAGAGAAGGCCTGCATTTAGGGAGGTTTTTCATAGGCATGCATTTAGGGAGGGTGTATTTAGGGAGGTCTAACTGTATTTACTAACACTATTATAAATACTCATCATCTTTATTCTCTGCTCCTACTTCAAACCCTTCTTCTTCAAACCAGTTTTCTCCTATTGTTCATCCTACACTTGACTACACAATTTTTACCAAAAATAGCTTATACTCTGCTACCTTCTCCAAACCATTCCCAACCCAAACTTTCTCTGATTTAGCAAACAAAGCAAAAAGCTTTTATAATAAACAAAACAATACCAAACCCAACATCAACTGCAATATTTTTTATTTTTACTTATACTTTAATGAATATCTCAAAGCAGCTGCCAAAAATGATAATATCTATAATCTATCTTATAATGAGTCTATTTCCAAACTCATTAAACTAACTACAGACTCTATATATATTGGTAGAGTATCTCTTACTTTGAAATTCTTAAAAACCCCAAGCAAACCTTCTCCCAAATCCACTTTCAATACAATGAAATTTATTTACCACATGCCAAACAACTTATTATTAATTACTATAAAATTACCAAACCTTCCTTACCCAATTCACTTTTCTTTATCGCCTTCCAAAAACCCAAAAACCAACCCCCAAATTTTAATAATTTCGATAAATCAGTACCTAAATTCCAACAGTCTTTTCAATAAAGTTTTCTGCAAAAAACATGGAAGCAGCTGCTACCTCTAAAATAATGATATCCTTCACATCTTGTAGACTATTTTCAGAGAAGAATAATATAAGTGGGCGGGCAGGAAAGCCCATTTATGTGGAAGAATCAAGTAATGATGGTCAAACTCAACACACAGAGCAGACTCTAGATTCTTACATAGCCATAAGAGCTGGGCATACAGTAAGCGATTTTGTAGAAGATCTTACTCTCTCCTCAGATACCAAGTCATCTCACTCTTCTGGGAAGATATGCTTTAACAAATTTCTTAACAAATACAATTTACTACTTCTTTCATATTCATAAACTCTCAAATCATTTCTTCATCACTTGCTCAAATATTCCTTTTTTCAACCTTACAAAATATCTGTTAACATTATTATACTTGAAACACATATATATTTTGATATAAATAAACAAACTCTTCCTGGTCACTTAATCCTCTCTCCAAACCAATATTTAATTTATTCTTCTTCTTCTATTTTGTCATCTATAATAGATTATTAATTTATTTATTTAAGTAGTTTATCAAATTATAATATACCTTTCTACTTTGGTTCACAACTTTATTTTATTTTATTTTAAACTTTGTTAAAATCTTCATACATATAATAATTAAACCAATCTACTACAAAACAAACAAACAAATAACTTTCTTTTTCTTATATCTATACTCAATACTACTCCTCTTTTATTATCTACAACTCTGTATCCTAACTACCTCCTACAACATCCCCACAATTAATAATTTCACCAAAACTTTCTACCTGATACAACTTTCTTATTCTTTCTAACCTTTGTGAATATTTTGCTTTCTGATTAAGGAAATATTCTAAAACTCGATCAACTTGTTCATTTTTACTATTATGTTCTAATTCCTGATTGTATATATGATTATTTATTTCTTCTAATCTTCTTTTTACAATCTTTTCTTCATTCTGCAAACTATAATATTTATAATTAATTACTTTAAAATTATAATTCTACTATTTACTTCTATATATTAATACAAATACATACCATTGTATTCTTGTAAACCCAACTTCAAAAAACTTATATAGATAAATATCTCTAGCTTTCTCTTCTGAAATTTAACTTTCAGTATCCACAACTCCACTCTGTGACAAAAGCACTTCTTCTTTATGGATTAAATCTACAATCTCATCTTGAAGCAAATTGTTTACTCCTTTTGGTAGCAAACTTCGCTTAAAACTTCTTTTCAAATGCTGTCTAAAATAACTTTGTCGACCCACTATTCTAACGCAAACAAAATCCAAAAATTTTAAATTTAATGCAAATACATATTATACAACACATAATTCTCTGATAAACCAACACATGGTCAAATCAAGTAACCTAATTTGTAAATCATATCCAAATCAAACTTCAAAAAATATGCAAAATCAATTTTCTTAATTCTACAGGTTGTAGTATAGTTGTTGTGGTGTATAGCACAGCAGAGCTATATGTTTGAATCCCACTAGTAGCATGTTAGACCCAGTACACTGTGGTGGTATTACTGCTATAGCATGAATATTTACATTTTGCTATTTCTTTAAAAATTTTTTAAAGTCCTTTTAATTACTATTACAATTCTTTTTTTTACATTTCTACTTTTGTAACAAATATTTAATACTGCAGATCTATATACTATATTATTTACAATACTATTATTTTATTTTATCTTTTTATTTTATTTTTACAACTTTTAATCTTTCAATCTCTTTATATATTTTCTTTATATATTTTTCTATTATTTTTTTCTTCTCTGTACTTTTTTAATACTGTATTATAACTATATAATGTAAATATAAAACAATCTATTAAATAAAGTTAGTTGGGAGTATATGTCTAAGATCTGGAGATAGGACATTAAAAGTCTGGATAACCAGGCCATGGGTGGTCCCCACAACATTAGCCACCCCCAAAACTTCTCTACCAACAAACTTGAAACTAACACTTCTGTGCTAGCCTATATGGATGATATCTTGTAGATTGCATCTAGCCAAACAGAACTATTTAATTTCCTTGCTGCTGCTGAATCTTTTCATAACATGGCCAATATACAAATCAACTCCTCTAAATCTATCTTAATATCCAATACAAAACCAAATACCTACAACTCTATCTCCTTCAATAATAAAACTCTTCCTCTTTGGCTAGCCAACTAGCTATTCAAGTTTCTTGGATGCTGGTTAACTCTTGACAACAAACATATCAAACAAACTTAACTTATCTCTTCCAAATTTTTCTAGTTAGTTAAAATTGCCAATACTAAACAAATAACTGATACTCAGACCAGATATATCATCAATACTGTTATTATACCCATGCTAAAATACAGACTTTATAATATTGTTTTTAGCCAATCAGCCTGCAACAAAATCTTTAAACAATATATAAATCTTGTTAAACACAAAGCCAAACTTGCCTTACTATCCCTACTAGTATTTTTCTCCATTCACAGACATACAATATTAAAAACATCTGGGATATCCAACTTCAACACCACATTCCCAACTTTACTAAATGGCTTAATAGCAAAACTCTTCTTGGTATATCTACTCGAATCTGCGTCCAACAACTCCAACTTAATCTTTGGTCCTCTACTAGCATCTTATCTTATCCTAATTCTACTATCGATGATCCCAATAGACTTACAACTAACTTTAAAATTATACAACTTTTTAAATTTCTTAACTGGACAATTCATCCCAACTCTATACATCTATACCATTCACAATTCAAGAGGGTTTTGTCACTCTTGAATCTATCCTGGCATCTCATTCTAACTATGCTACTTTTAAAAAACAATTAAAGCATCATCATATTCTCATTATTGACCAACTAACTACTACTGATAATTCCTGTTTTCTTGACTAGAAACACATCTCTCCAAGACTTAACAAGATACCCAAAGGCAAAATTTCATAGTGGTTCAAACTGCTTAAAAATTCTATTATTAGTTCTCTTTATAACTATATTATTTCTTCTCAAATAAATTTGTCACCAACTAACTATTACAGTTACAATACTGGCCTTTTCTCAAAGCATTCCAAGCCATGGCTTATTACAATATTTAATAACAAAGCTATTATTGGCAAAGCTCATCACCAATCAACAAACTCATATTCATTAATTACTAACAATGCAACATTACAACTAACCCTACACCATTATACCCAATACCCAATATAATATCCAAGCCATGCTCCAATTGTTCTCTTAATTCTAACCTTATCAACAATAAATACACTATTCTTATCCCCACTAGTCAGGCCACTAAATTTCTAGACAAATTCAACTTAGATAAATCAATCAACTTCAATGCAAACCCTCTTGACCTTATTTATTTAATCAAACAACTTAAAGTTATCTCTGTTCCAAGACCTTCCAATCTTATTATATACACCTTACAAATCACTTCTCTCTTTCATACAAATGATGTATTTGACACCCTTCAGTAAATTGCTTACAACAATCAATTATCTACTAATCTTATATTATATACTGATGGATTAGTTATTCAATTTGAAAACCTCTAATACTCTATAGGAATTGGTTGGTTACAAGTTGATAACAACAATTTTTTCTATACTTTTCAAGTACAAATCTCATTATAGTCATGCTCTTTCAAGGCAGAGCTACTTGCAATTCTGTCTGCTATATGTACTGCATCTAGAAACTGTAATATCCAAATCTTTATAAACTCTCAATCTGTTATATCTAAATATGATAACTTAACCCAACAAACAAATAGCCCCAATTTCTTAAAAATACTCTACTAGTCTTTATAGAATACTCTTCTC
Source organism: Dentiscutata heterogama (assembly GCA_910591775.1). Classification (NCBI taxonomy): domain Eukaryota; kingdom Fungi; phylum Glomeromycota; class Glomeromycetes; order Diversisporales; family Gigasporaceae; genus Dentiscutata; species Dentiscutata heterogama. Next base: position 6,006 of record CAJVPU010001268.1, on the reverse strand, counting down.
AATTTTATTAAATCTTACAATCTTAAAATTACCTTTCACAAAGTTAAAGTACAGCAAAATGATATACTCAATAACAAAGCTGATAAACTAGCTCATAACTTTTTTAATATATTACTTCTCATATTCAATCCTTACAATATTTACAATCCTCAATATACTCTCTATCTAGAAGATTTTCTTCTTGAACTTCCAGTATACTGCAGTATCTGAACTATATGCCATGCAAAGATTTTTGCTCTTTGGATATCACAAAACCGTTTCCAGCCTTGGATTCAAATCTCTCAGTATATAAATTGAAATACAACTTGGCTCTACCCAATAATAACCAAAAAGTTTTTAACTTTGCCAACAGTTTTTAGTTCTCTATCCTTAAAATATTCAGAATTAAACTTCTTATTGATAAACTTCCTGCACCTTATATACTATATAAAAGAAACCTTCTTTATCCAAATACTTGTTATATATACTAACAAATAAGTACTCTATTACATTGGGCTCTATGTCCATCCTCTAATCAACTCTACACAATTATTCAAAACTCTTTACAACATACCCTCAATACTAGCACAACCTGTATACAACTTCTTCTCCATATTAACAAACAAATCTACTCAGATATCTGGTTCTCTTATTGTAGTTCAAGATCTCAACTCCAATCTACTCTATGACAATGATCTGCACTACCTGACCCTCCTAGTAGTACACACTCTATACCTGATACTTCTAACATGACTCTTAGCATATCTTCCTCAAAAATAACATATTGGTACTCCAACAGGATTAAATATCAAACACACTCTTCTCATATTTTTAATCTATTCCAAATCTAGATGAGCTTTGGCTACTCTGGTAGATTTAGGCTACAGATAAATATCAAGACTTAATTTTATTAGATTTAGATGTCTAAGTTCTTATTCTTAGCACTAGACTTAAAATATAAACCTTTTTTTAATATGTAAAATGTTTTCATTAAGTTTAATAAAGATAAGAGCAAGGTCTTACCTTAAATATTAAAAAAAAAAAAAAAAAAAAAAAAAAAACCAATATATTATATCAATACAATATTTTTTCACTCTACAATTATATTGCCCTTTTTGGCAATTCTACTTCTATCTCTATACACATCTTTAACAATATTATCAAAGATGCCAATTGCTAATCTAACTAATTCTGGCTATTATTACAAGATATAAGCAAAGTATATGATTTAGTTAACTTTGAGCTTTTTAAGCAATTTTTCTTCTAACTACAAATGTCTTAATAGCTTATTAACATTTTATCCAATTTTCTTCTTAACTGTTTCAACAAGTAATTACTAACCTTGATCTTACTAACTTTTACTCTGTAAAAAATAGCATTGGCCAAACAAAACTATTACTTCTCTATTCTGATAAATCTATTATAACTCTCTTATTACATATATTTTATCTCAATTTGTTAGTTGTACTCTTTTCTCATTATGGCAACTCTTCCTTATTCTACTCTAATAGCTATATTTATATTTCTGTATTAGTCTTAGCTTACATAGATAACACTATATAATTATTCAATCCAAAGATGAACTTGACAAAATTATCAATATAACAGCTTCTTTCTACAAAATAGCCAATATTCAAATTAATCTATCTAAGTTTATTTTTATTTTAAACCAATCTTCTATATCTATAATCTTTCTTAACTCTAATCTTACCTCTATTTCTATCTTTCAGCCCTTCAAATTTCTTAAGTATTGGTTTACTCTAAATAATAAATACATCTTGTAAATCAAACTGATTCAAAATAAAGCTATATAGCTAGCCAACATTGCTAATGCCAAAAACATTACTGACAAACAAATTATTTATATTATTAATACTGTTATTATTTCAACTACTAAATATTATATTCAAAATATTGTTATCCTTTTTTAACTTGCAACAAAATTTTTAAAAAATATTTAACTATTGCAAACACAAATCACACCTTTCTAAATCTACATCTAATAGTACTATAAATAACTACAACCTTTATAATATTCATAGTTTATAGAATATATAGCTTCAATATTATATTAGCAGCTTTCTCAACTATATTGATAATATATCTACTCTTGGTTTAACAACTTATATCAGACTCTAACAACTTCAAAACAATTTATGATCTACTATTAATATTCTTTACTATTCTAATTCTACAATTAATAGCCCCATCAAATACACTACTACTTTTAAGATTATACAACTTTTTAATTCTCTTAATATCTCTATTTTCTCTAACTCTAATCTCCCTTGGCTCCAAACTATCTTTGGTAGTAATTCACCTTTTAAAAATATTCTTTCTGTATACTTAAAATATTTTACTTTTAAATAACAACTTTAATACAAAAATATTCTTTTTTTTAAACAATTATGCTCTGCAAATAACAATGTACTACTTGACTAATCTTATTAATCTCCAAAATTATTATATATTTCTAAAGAGAAAAAGCCAGCTTGGTTTCAATACCTAGAAAATACAATCTTATTATATATCTCCAATCATATAATTTCAATATCCTTTTAACCTATTAGACAAAACTTATTTGTTTACCAAACTACCCTAATTAGTAAATCTCTCAAGCTATAAATACTTACTCATATTAATAATATTATTATTATTGGTCAAGTTCAAAAAGCCTAATCTACTCTTAATTAACTACTAGCTATATAATATCAAACACTTCTTATTTTACCTATTATTCCTTATTTTCAATTACCTGTAAAACCTGTTTAGCATGTAATTTCAACTTATATTGTATATCTAATTACTATACTTTAGAAGACTCTTCTATACTTTTTACTCAATTTTTGAGAAAAAATTCTAATATAGTTAGGAAATTTACTGAATTTAGAGATCTAATTCTAGAATAATCTATATAATGATTTTTAAACTTGATTGCTCTTATGTATATTTTTGCAAGCATTTTTCAGAAATTTTTATTCATTTAATTCATTATTACAAACTTGCAAATAAATACAGAAATAAGTTATAAAAAACATTTAGTTTAAGTAATCTACAATAATCTACTTTAATTTACTTTTACTACAAAAATAGATAAGAACTAAAATCTGAAAATCTGTTTTGTATATAGACACTTAAATTTACTAAAATAGAGTTTAGTAAACTATTTTTATTTTGCAATATTTATGCTTAATATTATAGTATAATGCTAAATTATTTAGTATTTATATCGTGACTTTATAGTTGCTATCTATTATAGTTTGGAAGCTGTCTTTTCTATTGAAATTAGTTTACTATTTTTTAAAGTAATTTTATGAATAAACTTGGTGATTAAGTTTTTTTTTGTCAACTGTTCTAATTTTTTTTGATGTTTTATTTATTTTCTTTAGATTCTAAAGCTAAGAAATATGGCTATAAAAGGATTAGAATTTGTTTATTATTGTAGAATAATATATGATTTTATTAAGTGTTATAAAAAGTATAAGCAAAGAGGTAGATTATGTTATTATGATATTTTACATTTTACTTTTTAAAATTAAACAATTATTATGCTATTTAATTCAGTATAAAAATTAGTTTATTTGGATTAATATTTGAGAAGATATTTTTGCTATTTTTATATTTGGACAAATAATTAGAATAGGATTTTTTATTAGCAAATTGATCTTAATATATTAATAAAGTTATTTACAGGGTTTGGGCTCTATAGCTTAATTGTTAAGTTGCCAAACCCCCACAGAAATTAGGTCAAGATCCACTGTTTGAGTCAGGCTGGAGGCAGAAAAAACTCTATAACCTACAGGTGAGGAGCCAAAATCAAACACAGAGCCCCATAGAAGTCCAAATATAGTACAGATTTGATAAAAAATTCCTGGAAGGAGATCTAACTATAGAGAGTTGGCATTACATTTGGCAAGCAGTGTCATAGAAGATCTGGACAATAGGTTGCACATATTAATCTGTGAAGATCAAACTATAAAGAGTTGGCGTTATGTTTGACAAGCAGTGTCATAGAAGATTTTAGGACAAATAGGTTGCGCATGTAAATTCTCGAGGCACTTAGGTAATACCAACAACCCAGCGGTCTGGGATCTTGCTTGGGAGAGTAATACTAATATTCTAAAACTAGAAGTAATGAGTAAAGCAGTGGATATAGTGACAGATCTGCATAGTAGCATCAACAACCTAGAGGTCTGGGATCTTGTTTGGGAGGGTAATACTAATGTCCAAACTGGGAGTGATGAGTGAAGCAGTGGATATAGTAAAGATCCATGGAAAAAGATTAGTCTAATTAAATTCTGGAAATACCTCTGGCACCTATATAAAGTTGCATTAGATATTGCATCGTATATTACTAACTTCAGTAATGAGTGCCATGCCGGTGCGTTGTTAGTCAAGGTTTTAGGTCTCCTTGCAGCACCAAGCTAGAAGTAAAAATGATCATTAGTAGTACACCCTAACGTAAAAATGGATACACTGGGAAGCTTTTAGTGCTCATGCTACAGACAATACCAACTTTGGTAGCATCATAAAAGGCAAGTAGTGCACTGCAGAGTAACAACCAGAAATTCTAATAAATCTGGCCATACCTGTTTGGGAAGGTTGTAGCTTGAGATACAGATCATGTTACAGCAGCACCCCAAAAGTTGGCTTGAGATACGAACATGATGATGGCAGCACAATATGTATCCAAATCAAAGTAGTATTAAATTAAATATAAGGCCATGTATATCAATTTGGGAGCAACAAGAGCGAAAAACTGCCAGAATGAACCAAATTGGAAAGAAAAGAAAGTTATTGCAGGAAGTGAATAGGGGGACAAGATACTAATAACAATACAGAAAACTATATATAGGGAAAAGGTGGGTTGTATACTAGCTGGAAGTTAATTAATGGGGTAATAGCCGTTGATTAAATTCTAAGATATAGCAAAAATATAACTAAATTGCTTAGGGTGGGTGTCATTAGATAGATTAATGTAGCACAACTTAATTCCTGTAATATACAATATGTAATAAGTTCTTAAATTCTTAATTAATAAAATTACGGCGTATAAGCAATTTACTAAAAAAAAAAAAAAATAAAAAATAAAGTTATTTACAATATGAATTTCTGTATGGATTTAAAATTTGGTAAAATTTGTATAATCTTTTGTTAATATTGTGCCTCATATCGATTTTTGTATCAGATCTAATCTAACACATATTAGATGCAAATTTTTATATAATGCTTGTCACTTGTTAATTGTTTATCTAATATGTGTGAGTTGTAATTTAATGCATATAAATTGTAAACCAACACATTATTAAATTATTTTTGCTACCTAGTAATTATCCAATCAAATTATAGAATAATAATAAAAAAATATAAATAAAAAAAAAATATAATTATGCAATTATTTTATATATTAATTTTTTATTATATAATACTATATGACCCAATCAATTACAAAATTATTATATAATAATAATCTCAAATTCTGTATTAATTTTTTGCAATATAAAGAGAGAAAAAGGTTGTCCTAGTGCTGATTCATGTCTAACAAAACCTAAAAACCCAAGAAAAAAAACCAAGTTAGTAAGAAAGACTAAAAAAACAAAAAAAATGAAAACAAAGAAGAAAATTAATACTTTACCTAAAAATACTGCACATATATTTTTCTGGTTCTGATTTATATCTAAAAACCTCCCAAAAAAACAAAGTTAGTAATAAGACTAACAAGACAAAAAAAATAAAAAACAAAAAAGAAAATGAAACATCTTACTTAAAAATGCTGCTTATATGTTTGCCCAGTGCTAATTCATACTCGGCAAAGCCTAAAAACTTAAAAAAGAAAAATTGAAGTTAGTAAAAGATTTATAAAATAAAAAAAATAAATAACAAAGAAAAAAATTAAATATTTTACCTAAATACACTGCATATAAATTTTCTGGTGCAAGGGGTGTGGCGGTCTAGTGAAGTGGTCTAGTCGTCACCCCACCAAGCGGCAGGTCTAGAGTTCGAATCCCACGGACGACGTTTTTCGAA
>CAJVPU010001267.1:0-13442 GCA_910591775.1 Dentiscutata heterogama | reverse complement strand
TTAAGTAGTCTGCCCTAGGTTCCACACTAGCTGCCGTACCTGCACCCAACTATGGAGGATACCCATTTAAATCCTCTAGCTTACATTTCTGTTGATAGTTAATACTTATAAATAATGATTTATTATTATTGATTTAAATCAAAACTTACAGTTATTAATTTAAATTGATAATGATAAATCATCATTTATAAATATTAACTGTCAAAATTAAACAGTTAATGATAATAATAAGTATTATTTATAATTACCTATACCAATAACTATCAATAATTTTTATCAATAATTATTAATTATTTGTTAGTAATTGTTACTTATTTATTTATAAAATTTTCTGATAAGCATCAAAGGTAAATACAGATTTGCAATATTTAGTAGCTTTGATCTATAGCTATAAGCATAGAAATATATAGATAAATTAATATTTAGCATCAACTTCAAATATAATAATACTTCTAGGATTGGCTAAAAGCAAATTATCAAATAATAGTTTTATATACTAATAACTCTTATTTATTTCCTCTGCTTTATAATTTTGTTAGCAGTTTGATTTCTTTAAGCTATCATGTAAGATGTTTCAGCTTCTACTTTAAAGCAAACATAATTTATAATATTATTAGATTGAATTACTACTATGTTCTTAACTAATAGTACAGTAAACTTTACAAGATAAAACTATATGTTTTAAAAATCTCTATATAGATTGGATATGTTGAATTATAATCGATCAAATTTACAATATAAATATAACTATCATTATGTTTATTAGCAGAGATAGTAAATAGGTATGTACTGGTCTTGTTTATAAGACAAACAAGTAACTTGTTATATTTATTGGTTTTAAACTTATAAAGTATAAAAAATTTAATTAAAAAATAGCCCATAGCTGTGCAAACACTTTCTATACCTGTAAATTTTATACTAATTTGCAGTACTATATTTAAGTAAATCTTGAAAAATATGATTTTTATTGTGATATTGAATATTATAATTTTATTAAAAAAAATAATAAGTTTATAAAAATTTAAACAAGAAGAAAAAAATCAGTATTTTTTTTATTTTATATTTATATACTAATTACTAATTTAAGAGTAAAGAGTATACAAATTGCTTTTTATAGTAATTATATAGTCAATTATTTTACAATAGCATATCAATTAAATCTATATGTTATTTATACTGTACTACATAAGAAAATCTTGTACTACCTAGGAAAATTTATTAATAAAAAATCAAGTGATTATTATGTAGTATCCCTATCCTTAAATACTAGCTTGAACTACAAGGCTTGAGTAATAATAAGCTCGAGTTTAAATTTTAAAATTAATTCATGTAATATACTATATAAAAATCACCTTAGGCCTTTATTTGTAATAATTTTTTAAAAAATAAGTTCTTATTTGTAATTATTTTTATTTTTAAATCTCTATATATAAATTTTCTAAAATTTTACTATATTTTGTCACTAAACTACTACTAAATCTAAACATGTTTATAAACTTTGAACTAATCCTAAACTAAACATGAATCTAACTTAAAAGTTTAATACTAAACCTGAACTAAATATGAACTTGACTTAAAAGTTCAATATTAAACATAATTGAACTGAATCTAAATCTAAACATAAACAAAGTTTAGATTTATAAAAACACTATATGAAAACCTTATATATATTATATTTTATAAAAACAAAACTCTATTTAGCTGCTGTTGGGTTCAAAGTTTATTTACTAAAGGTTCTGTTTATTAAAATAGAGTTAAAAAAAATTAATAGCAGATATTTAAATAAAGTATTTTGACAGGCTATAGTACTATTAAGCAAAGAAGTAATAAAGCAACTCTGGAGTTTTGTTAAGCACTATAGATATACAAATAGAAATAGTTGCTTGCTAGAATATGATATTTTATATAGTATAACTTTTATACTTACTCTTTTGATATACTTCTTCTAATTTCTTTAGCTTTTTATATTTACTTATTCTGACAACAAAAAAAACTTTTAGAAAAAATAGGCAAAATAGTTTATTTTTGTCAAAGAATTGATATTATTTACAGTTTTCAAATTCAGATAATACAGTAGATAGCAACTATATTTTTGGTCTAAACAGATATGAAGCTACTATTTTTAGTTAACTCTAGATTAAGATATTTCTAAAAGTAGTAGCAGATAGCTTGAAATATAAGTTCTCAGATAGCAGTAATATCTGGCTTAAAATTTAGACTATGAGCAGATTGGCTAAAAACTTCTAAACTAGTTTGTTAGAATAAAAGAAAATTTAGTAATAAGATAAAGCTTTACAATAAAGATATATAAATATTGTATTATAAAGCAGTATATAATTTTTTAAATCTTAGTACAGGTTATAATAGTATTGCCTTTTTTGTTTTATTTTTTTTATTTTATACCTTTTTTATTTTGTCTATTTATAATTATTATTATTTTTTTTTTTATTTCTTTAATAGATCTTGCCATGGCTTGACCTTTTAGTTTTAAGTACATTTAATTTTATATCTATACTTTTATTTTCTAAGACTAAATTAGAGCCTGACTTCACCTTGTTACTTGTAGTACAAGGTGCAACCTATTGTATTGGCTTACTGATAAGCTAAAAAAAAAAGGTTCTTTTTATAAACTTGTCCAAAAGGGGTTTTCACCCTTTTGTATCCAACTTAAAATAGTATCACTTCAAACTTTTTGTATCTTTTTCTCTTTTGCTGATATCTTGTCTCTTTTCTTTTCTTTACTTTTAATACCTTTTTCTTTCTTTTTTCCTACTTTTACTCCTTTTTCTTTCGAGTTGCTAGACAGAAGCTTTCTCAGTTTTGTTAATTTTTCTTTATTTTTTCTTTTGTCTATCTTTCTTATATTTTGTCTTTTTTCTCATTCTACAACTTTGCTGCATCTGTCTCTCTATATAAAATCATAGAAACTATTCCACATTATGTGTGTTGTGAGTTCTACTATGCATGAGATCGATTTTGTTGAGTTTAGAAGGTTCTTGATTTCATTGAATGATTCTGCAGTAGTTAGACCTTTGATCCATAACCTTCTCTTTTCTAATTTGATAGCTTCTGAGTCTCCAATAAGGATCTTGTAGAGTGTATTTTTTGGGCAGCGATATTTTTCTTCTTTCATGAGTTTGGACCAGGCTAAATCAATTGCTGTATTCTTTATATTATTTTGTAATAAGTACATACTGCTAAATAGTCTTGCATTTCTAATGTACCAATGTTGCAGGCTATACAGTTACTGCCTGCATAAATATCTGGTCTTCTTATTGCCAGAGTTCTGAGTACTGGTAAGTTTTCCGAAAGGCACTTCAGTTGTATTGCGAGTTTTTTACTCTTTTTTAATATACAGGTGACCCCCGATAATATCAACCTACGTTAATATCAACCTAAGCCACAAATCAAGTTTTTACAAATTTTTATATATCAAAATTCCCTCGTATATATCAACTTTAATATAAATTTTCGTTAATATCACTATCAACATAATTTTGAACAGGTTCAAATCGGTTGATATTAATGAGGGTCACCTGTATTACATTTAACTTCCCTCAGTCTATTTATAATTGAATAGTATTAGATTTATTTTTTTTCTTTATTTTTTTTTTCTTTTTAGTATTTTGATTTATAGTTCTTTTTTATTTTTTTTTCTTTTTTTCTAAATTTATTTCTTTCGAATAAATTAAAAATTAATATTTTTTTGCATACTATAAATTAAATTTTATATATAAAAAAAATTCTATTAACTGAATGTAACCTAAATTTCTTAATTATTTAAATTATGTGAGCATTAATCTAGGCTTTGTAACATTATTAAAACTAAGTACTGACTAACATAGTTACGTATTGTCAAAAAAATTATGTCGATCCAAAGAGCGATAAATTATGTATATTATATGAGTGCGTGAGAGTGAAAAACCAGGAATAAAATTTAACCAATCATAAATTTTATTTCCTGATTTTCACTCATCATAGTCGAAAGAATTGATACTGTGCAAATATCATCGAAAGAATTGAAATTAAAGATGTAATAGAACTATCGCTATTTATAGTTCTCGCATCTCTAATTGATATGTCAAAGTTTCACATCCAATTTGTTATTGTACATTTTCAATATAATATTGCTACTATTTAACGAAACAAAAGAAGTAAAGGCTTAATTTTAAACATAGAAACTTTGTTCAAAGAAATTTTAATTCAGTTACGGGACTTCCTTGACTATCGAGTAGTTAAATACGTATAAAAATAGAATACTATAAGTTATATGGAATTTTTATTTTATCATACTGATCAAAATGTTTTTTAAATGTTTACAAAAAATTTTAAGCTAATTTATGGGATAGTAAATCAAAGGTTGAAACAATACTTATAAACTAAGATCTGAGAATTGAAACCATATAAATCGAAAGTAAAAATATCTTATTAGAAAATATTATTTATTAATTCATTAGATGAATATCTTATAAAAAAGTTTACATACCAGGTCCATCATAAACAGGAACAATTCCATGTGGATTGATTTTCTTCATGTTTTTGAAATAACCATTTTTGATGTGTGTCATATTGACAGTATCAGCAACTTAATGTTAAAATTGATTATTAATGTATCTTAATATTAATTAATTTGATGAAATAAGAACGTAATGGTTTACCTTTAGGGATTTTATAAATTTGCCTAGTCCAACGAAGAATGTTTGGATAGTCATGTTTTATAGTTTTCAAATTTGTTTTAAAAAGCGTGTGATAAACTGGATCAAATCTACGTAATTTTTGAATATACAGTATTTGTGATATGTAACTATCAAACTTCTATAATATCAGTCAATAATGATAATTATAAAAATTTTAATATATATATCACCTAACAATTGTGGTCCAAAGTCTGATATCAGCTTCAGTAAAAGTATTTCCGACAAGAAACTTATTTTTGGAAAGAATGGCTTCCACATCATCCAGAGCCTCGAACAGGAGCCCAATATGATTCATATCTATTGATAGAAAATACAAACAATTTATTCTAAGAATTAAAAAAAAAAATTACAAATTGCGTACGTACAATCATCTTGAGTTTCAGCAAATCCACATTTATAAACACCAGTGTTAATTTTGTTATAAATCCAATCATTTATTTTGTCAATTTCACTTGCAAGATGTTTTGGATAAAAAGTTTTGCCCCTTGTTTCTGGAACGAAATCATCGAACGCATCATTAAAAATGCGGATTATCTCGCTCGATTCATTATTGACTATAATAGCAAAGAATGAGTTATCTTTAATTGAACTTGTTCTGGTTTATAATAATTTCGATATCTACCAATTGCTTGCAATTTTTTATCCCAAAGAACAGGTACAGTGTATCTAAAATATAGCATCCTCATTAATGGAATTATGTTAAATTATGTATAAATATATAAACAAAGTTTGAATTCAAACCTTCCATCATAATCAGGATTAACTTTGAAATATAGTTCGTTAAGATATTGAGCATTATTAACAGTGTCTGGAATACACCCAGGAGTTTCCTCGGGAGTACTAAATTTCCATCCTTTTTCACTCATAACGGAATCAACGACGCTCAATCCAATAATGTCCTCAAGCCTTTTCAATGCTCGTACGATGGCTGCTCTATGAGACTGTTAGTGGAAGATGATAATTAGAAAAAATTAATTTAGAAATACTTGAAAGAAATTCGCAAAAATTGAGATAAATATAAACATACAAATGGACAACTCCGAGCAATGTACAAATGATAACGATCCCTACATAGTGCAAGTACAACAAAAAATAACAGCTTAAATAACCAACTAGACCTACAACTAACACCATTGCAATAAACTAACTTTTCAGGAGTAAAAATCGCATCCGGATCTTTACTGATCGTATTACGAAAAGTAGAGGGCTTTCTGTAATTAAATGACCATTGAGATTAATAGAATTTTATCCCTTATAAATACCGAATACAGACATTCGAAATTCTCCATCTTTAACTGCTGTAGTAGTCATTTTGCAAATAATTGTTATCTTTTCGTGTAAAAATTAAAGGTAATTGATAATGAAGAAATTTTAAAATACGAGTTTTTAGGTTACAGTGTAAATAAACACTAACAATTTCACAAAATACAAATAAATGCTTTATAGTAACGATAATGCTGTCGTACGAAACGTATATACATCGATTATAAGTTAACTAGTTAATGCATTTATTCTCCAATAGCCACGTTAACTTTACGAATAACAATAATAAGCAAAAGTATATATTGATTTACTAGATTCTACTACCAAAAAAGATTTCTATCATATTACTTGACTTTAATGAATACAATATTTTTATTAAAATTTTTTTCCAGTATGATTTTGCGACTATAATTTATTTATTTGCATTAAATGAGTATATTAATTAGTATACTTTGAAATTGTACAGGATACACATATTGTTCATTAGTCGATTGTTTAAAATAAGATATTAAGTTCGCAAAATTTTATCATTAAGATGTTCCAAAATTTTGAATGTGAAAATTTATCATTGCAGTGTATAATAATTTCATTTTAATCCTTAATTCTAGTTTAATCGATTTTATCTAATAACAAACGTTTTCGGAATTTATTCTTTTTACTAGTTAATGTAGTGATTATTAAATCGTTAAACTACCGTCGTAATATCATACATAACCTTTATTTCCAACACGGGAAAATAACTCGGCCCGAAAACCTCTCCATATTGCACGAATCTAATTACGTACAGAGTTAAAATCATTTACCGAAAAATTTGACGCACAATGTATGGCGATATTTGTTAACATAACGATTCTGTTTATAACGTAGTAACAAGTATTCTTTCATATCAATAAAATTATTGTGTATTCAGTCGAATAATAAAAAATCAATGATTTGAAGTAATAAAAAACATGTATTGAGTGTTTAACCCTTATAAATAAAGACAAAAACGGAAACTTCGAGAGCAGAATATGAATTCCTGAAGATCTCAAAGACGTTTATAAAACAAAAATAATACTGAAGAAGGTGCACGAATGGATCTTAATGTAATTTTAATACCTTATACACTTGTTATTGTACTTTTTTTCGGTAATCCTTGTACTATTGTAGACGGTAATACAAACAGTTGCTTTTAAATAGCACCCATAAAGTTCTCAGTCAAAGATCGACAAATATTTGCCAAATATTCTCTTTTATGATAAGATCTGCCGTTACTATTTACCTGGTGATTTTATATACTTTAAAAGTGTACAGTTCTACCCTCGCTTATAACAACCTATTTAAAATAGTGATATTAACAAGGGATTATATTAAAGTTGTATGTGAGGGAATTTAATATATAAAAATTTGTATAAATTCATCTTATAGCTTAGGTTGATATTAACGAGGGTAGAGCGGTAGAGCATATACGATTACCGAATAACAGATCTATTATCCATTAAAAAAATTGTTTTTTATATTAAATAAGTAATTTTTCTAAAAAAGCTTAATATTTAAAATATTTATGATATTTGTAAGAAAAAATTTCTATGAACCATGATATGATTCAGATACTACCTAACAAATGTATTTTTATTATATACACTTCTTAAGACATATTTATGAAACACTATATTTATTAAGGTTAGATCATAACAATGAAAAGCTCTTAATGTGAACTCATTTTTAGTCATTCTAATTTTAATCTACGTATTTACTAATAGAACAGATTGTAACATAAACTGTGACTTTGCTAAAAACCATTTTATGGTTGAGCGAAAGCAGTAAGAAATGTGTTAATGCATATATAGTATATTTCACTACTATAATATTTTGGTCTAATTTACATTTATTTTATTTTTATTTTATTTTCATTTTAATTTTTATATATATATATATTTAGCATTGCGTACAGTAACCAGAGTTTTGTTCAAGATTTTAAATTTAAATATTACCAAGTACGTGATTTCATCGGTTGAAGAATATTAACTTGGGAATAAGGGTCTGCAAATTACCTATTTTTGTGACCCGGCACGACTCACATTTACTAAATTCTGGAAGAGTTTAAAACATTGCCGATAACCGAGTCGATAAGTTACCAAACCTGAATTAATAGGCAACCGACTCGGTTGAACTCAGAAACTTATCGATTCGGTCATCGGCAATTTTTTCAGTTGTTCCAGAATTTATGAAAACAGCCATAATCGAATTTAACCTTTAACCGGATATGATATAATAATAACCGATTTATATTCGGTTATAATTTTCAAAAAGTTAATAAAACTGGTTCCAACCTCTAATTGAAATCATAGCACTTTGCAAAAAGATAATAGGCAATGGATGTACCTGAGATTCTAGTGATTATCTTTTTTTGCAATAATTGAAGTGATCCTTCTAATAATTTTGCCGGAGCTCATTATACGAATTATGGATTTAAATTTTAACCAATCAGGGTAACTATTACAGCTATTTTCATAATTCTGGAACACCTGCTCATTACCCGAAATCTTTTTGGTCATTCGGCAAATTACCTAACTCTCTGGAAATTACATCACTGCCTCCGGACTGAAGGTCTGAAGACAGCGATGTAGTTTCCGGAGGGTTAGGTAATTTACCAAATGACTAAAAAGATTTCGGGTAATGAGCAGGTGTTCCAGAAATTATGAAAATAGCTGTAAAAAAAGATGGTTATTGAGATTATTCTATAAACTGTAAAGAGAGGCGCTTGAGAATGCTGAAGTTGATAATTGAATAAATTGGAAAAGTGAATTATTTTGATGAAAAAAAAGGGAGAAGTAAACTATCTTTTGATCTGACTGGGATAAATTTTAAACTCATATTACACACCATAGATTTTCAACAAAATCGTTAATAAAGATCACTTAAACGCAATGATTGTGTAATGTTCCAATTAATAACAAATTTCATTGAAAGAGCTGCTTGAGAATCATCTAAATCGAATAAATTAAAAATGAAATGGTCAACAAAAAAAGTCAAGAATTAAAAAACTTCTTTTTGCATACTATAAATTACTGTAATATTTTTAAATTTAAAAAAAAAAAAAACTCTATTAACTGAATATAACGTAAATTTTTAATATTTAAAATTATTAATGCATGTGCGCTGATAAAATAAAAAATAGTACTGACTAGATTAGTTATAAAAAAAAAATTATGCAGTTCGTCAATCCAACTAAATCGAAAAAAGCTATAATCGAAAGATTTGAAAATTAAAGATGTAATAGAAACTATTACTATTTATAGTTCTACGTATTCCAATTCAGTGTTGTTGCTAGACCGGTCCAGTAAATATCATTGGAAGCATTACTGGAACTAACTGGATGAAACTGGAAGAAATTTAGGTTCCAGTGGTACGTTTTCACTAGACCCTTCCAGTCATATTTTTTTACCACTGGATGGAAGGTCCAGTGAGGTCCAGTATTTAATAAGTCAAAAAAGCATAAAGATAAAAACTTTTTTATTTATGTAATACGATATAGATTTGTTACGCGCGAAGTTATTTTTGATATTTAAAAATTTTATTTAAACACATATACATAATCTATTTAAACCGTAATAGTGCAATCCTGTAATCAAAAAAATCAGACCGAAAATATTATATGCAAACTAAGATTGTAATTGGATCGTTAAGATTCAATATCAATTAATGATAACTTTTACAAGCCAAATTCGGTGGTTCATAGTCTCAAAAATCACGAAACTTCCAAATTTTTGTACCATTACTTTACAGGCCTTTAAATTGACATAATGACGATAGCATCCCTGCTAGTAAAAATTGGTTTTCAGATTATCCTAAAATATCAAATTTGTGCTTGTGGTTGGGAGTAGGGATGTTAATCGGTCCCGCAGTAATTGTCAGCCGATTTTGAGCAAGATTTATAAAAAATTGGCATTTTTAACCGGTATTCGTCTAGTAAATAAAGTCATAGAAAATAATTTTTCTGTTACATTTTCTAATAGAAGTTTATCGGTTTTTGCATTAGTTTTTGCGTAATTTGAATGGGACCGATTAGGGACCTATTAGCTAAAATTTCTCCACACTGTTCGGTCCCATCAAAGCTACTCAAAAACTAATGTAAAAAACCTCTATTAGAAAATGTAATAGAAAAATTATTTTTCTATGACTTTATTTATTGGACGAATACCGGTTAAAAATGTCAATTTTTTATAAATCTTATTCAAAGTCGGCTGACAATTATTGCGGGACCGATTAACATCCATAGTTGGGAGAGGGTCTGTGGTTTATGTGCCGGATTAGTTCAGGATAGTATGCTAATTATGGATTATGAAGAAATTGGGCATTTACTAGTGTGAGAATTTTAGTTTAGAGGCGGATTATATATGGACGTGGCAGATACGAAACAAAAAGATATCTACTTAAAAATAAATTAAAAATTGCATGGTGGTTATTAAGATATGCGGGATGAATGCAGGTGGATAGTTTAATCCTGATTGTCTATTGTTGACAATCCGAGAGGGGATTGATTTAAGGCATGATGGGAAAGTTGGTGAGTTTAACAATGGATTGATGTATATGAACATGAAGATGTGTTCATGTAATAATGACAAAATCATGAAGATGTATTCATGACAACAAACTATGCAATAAAACAAATAAAAATAGGAATTCAATAAATCAAACTTTAGCCTTTAATGCTAACAAGAAGTGTGGGAATATTACAATTTATTCTAGCCTTCAATTAGCCTTTAAGGGTTTTAATATAAAAGACAAAAGAAAATGGATATGAGCAAAAGTTTGAAGAATCTTTATTGAAGGTGAGAAAGCTAATCTTTAAATACATAATTTTTTTATATAAATAATTTAGACTATTTTATTGACAGAACATCTTCTTTCTGTTCTGATTTTCTAAATTTAACACCATTTCCTTCACTCTCCAATTATCTCTTTTGTGAATAAAAAAAAGCATCATAATAATTGAATGTTTTATATTTATCTTTTTGATAAATATATACAAATGATGCTTAAATCATATGTTTCCCCTCTTTGATGTGTGATCAGATTATGTATCCTTTCAAAAAAGGTGTTCTTATAAAGAAAAGCCCAATAACTATTGATAATTATTGGTTTCTTTGGCAAATTTGTTTAAGAAGCTTTCTTTGTTAAATAACATGGTGATATATTGATTCATTCAGATTAAATTGATAATTATATGCTTAACAAGCATGAAACATGTCTTCTTACAGGGGTTCAAAATGTTGTCAAATATAAATCAAATGAGTTGACTTACCCAAATTTATATATAAAATTTGATAAAAAAAATACTTTTCTTTAATTTATTTAGTAAAATAAATATAAAAAATAATTTTAGATATGGGACTTATACTCTTTAGCATTTAATTATTATTTAACAAAAGCTATAAACCTAAATACTAAATAGTTTTAAAAAGATCTTGCTTTAAAGTTGGTGTATTTTTTGTCTTTACAACCCCTGTAAAATTAAAGTAATAATATGATTGGCTAAAACAATCTTTCGAAAATTAAAGAAAGTTCTACTAAGTAAAGGTCTCTTCTAGCCTTAGAAAAACTTGTAGAGAAGGTTTTTAGAATCCCAACAGTAGTTAAATCATCCAAATTGGCTTGGTGGATCCCAAGTTACTTGGGGTTAAAGATGTGAGTATAGGGATCTGCAAAGTTACTATTACACAAAGAATAATTGTCTAATAGATTATTGTCTTTAGTGTAACAGTGACTTTGCAGATCCCTATGTTCGCACTTTTAACCCAAGTATTCTTTGAATCTACCAAGCCAATTTGGATGATTTAACTACCATTAGGATTAGTGTTCATCAGAACCAAACCAAAGAACTGGAACTGATCCAGAACTGACTCTAGTTCGGTTTCAGATACATAATTTTTAGAATAATTTGGTTCCAGGTCTTGATTCATACCCAAACTGTAATACCCAAATCTATAGTCTAATATTGTGTAACAAAAAAATCTAATATAAAAGAAAAAAAATTTTTTTCTTTAAAACGGATATATAAAAGAATTCTATAAAAGCTTTGTAAGCTTTGTGAAAAGTAGTCTTGATACAAACCTTTTTTTTCTTTCTTAATAAAAAAAAGTGAATTAATTAGTTGCATGAGTATATTAGTACCAGGGTTGGATATAGCAAGGGTAAGTTATATTAGAAAGATTGATGTAATATGTGAGATAATATAGTGTAATTTTGAAGCTAAATATTACAGACTTTACAATAGAATATCAAAGTCTATTGTATTAGATTAGTGATGTAATCACATGTGAGAAATAAATAAATAAGAGGTTCAATCTATAAGATCAAACCTACACTTTGATTTTACTTGAATTACAACATACCTGTATCTTGTCATAACGTAGTCAAACCTTGTGTGGATAAAGTTTTGAAGTGTAGTTTAAAGATGTTAGTCAGGTGTTAAAGTAAAGAAAGCAGCTTTTTTCTTGTGAATTAACTTGGGTGCTCATATATAAATGTAAATTAAGTCAGTAAACTTGGTTAATTTGTAATATTCATAACATTTTAAATTTAAAAGACAATTAAATTTATTTTTTTTTATATAAGTTGTTATATTAGTCTTGCCTATACTATTATCACTATTATATAAGTTTAAAGATAATAAAGTAATGTTTTTAAATGAAACTAAGGCTATATAGCCAATATTCACTTTAGAATCAGAACTTGTTATTACAACAAATAATAGATCATTTGTATGAAGATATTTTGAGAAGCAAAAGCCAAAGAATAAGAAGGAGTTATCAAATAATAAAGAGTTATTAAAGAATAAGGTGTTTGTTAAGTGTAATATTTGTAATAAATTGCTAAAATATACAGATGATAGTTTAATCTCAAATTTCAGAAAATATTTTAAGCTTTGTACTCATAAATATAAAGTGCCAAAATTAGACAATAATAATAAAAAGCAATCTACTTCTATATTGAACATGTTAAAAAATAACTAGCAAATAATATAAAGAGTTTGATTAAGAAAAACTCAGTAATATGATTAAGCAATAGATTATTATACACAATCAACTGTTTTATCTGGTTAAAAATGATGAACTTAAAGATATAATTTTGTATTTAGAGCCTCAAATAAAAAATATAATATTATATAATATTATATATTATTATTATTATTTGGTATAGTATAATCTTTTAAATATTTTTATTTAATACTATATTCTGATTTTATAAAAAGGCATATAATAAATATTTTTAATAATGAATATAGAGTACTCAAAAAAAAACTACAAAAAATTTCAGGTGGTATTTCATTAATGACCAATATATAGACTACAAATATATATGAAAAATCATTTATACAGTACTGAACAGTATAAAACATCCACTCTATATATATAGAGCACCAATTTTGATGCTTATATAATTAATTCTAATTGGCTAATTTTGATGTAATTGATCTAATTTGTTAATTAAACATAT
>CAJVPU010001266.1:0-13443 GCA_910591775.1 Dentiscutata heterogama | reverse complement strand
TTTTCCTCCTTGTCTGGAGACTGCTTGAGTTTCTTGTTTTGTTGTTTGCCCATGTTTGTCGCAAAGTATTTTCTTTTCGTGGGCACTAAGGCCCTGGTTCCTTTAAGGTTGTTTGAGGAAAGGGGTGAGTTTTTTGTCAAAATTTTGTTTTGTACGAATTTTCCGGTGATGTACCGGAAAGAGTATGCGTGCTTAATTTTTTTTAAAAAAAGAATCAAAAAGATTGATAACAATAGAAAAAAAAGATCGATTCAATTACTAAAATAAGAAGTTAAAATTCTTTATATAGAAAAAGTTTAAAATACTAACTAGAAGTTTAATAAATTACGTAATTATATGGGTTGTATATCATATCTATGAAATAATCTTATTATTTAATAGGTATTAGTGAATATAAGATATTTTATAGATTAATAGTAAACTATGTAGCCAAAAGCCATATGATTTTACTATTAATCTATAAAATATTCCATATTTACCAATGCCTATTAAATAATAAGAAATTATTCTTTGGGTCAAGTTAGAATTCTGGTATCAAGTACATAAGCTATTAATCAATATCACTACTAATGCTAATTTTAAAGTTCTTATTTAAATCTACAATACCTACTAAAATTCATATATACTTTTTACTAACAACACTAACCCAAACCCTAACCTAACTCTAAAAAAAACTCTAATAAAAATTTTTAAAATTTCATAATAAAATAGATCAAAAAATCAGTATTAACCAAAATCAATATTAGCTGTGACAATCAATATCAAGATATATACTAGGTATACTATTAGCAAATTATAAAATATACTCAATTTGAATTGATCAGTTTTTATATACTGTAATTCAAGTTGTAGTTTAAAATTTTTTAGAATTTTATTGTTTTTTTTACTCAGAATGTTTTGAAATTTCTTATTTATTTATAAATTACAGAACATACTCATATACTATATAAAGGTTTAGAATATTTACTTATAAATCAAATAAGTTGATACACCCAATTTTATATATAAATTTTTGCAAAATATATAAATCTTTCTTCAAATTTTAGAGTATATTTATTTCTTATCTAGAGTAAAATTTGATATAGATTTATTCTCCAGATCAAGATAGTTCTAATAGTAGTAATATTGTTAAAAATAGCTTAGTAGTTTTTTTGCTATAGTTTTTTAAAATTTTTACAAAATTTTATAACTATTTTTTTTTTAATAATTGTTATAAAACTTTAAAAAGCTATAGTGAAAGAACTACTAGGCTATTTTAACAATTTTACTATTATTAGAACTATCTTTATCTAAAGAATAAATACTTTTTAAGGTTTACTTAATATAAACCTACTTTTAAAGCATTTTTTAATGTTATTTGATTTTTAATTTTATATTTTTTGAAAAAAACAATTAATAACTTAAAATTTTATTTATAAAATAGGTTTTTGTGTTTTAATAAACTATTTTTTTTACAAAATTTTTAATATAGTGCAGGAAGCCTATACTCAACAGTTATAAAAGGTGTTTCAATTTTTTAAATGGCTATAACTTTTCTTCTAAGAGGTTTTAAAAAAATCTAACTAGTAACTTTATAGAGATATATTAACTCTACATATATGCCAAAAATCTTTTCAAAATCTCATCATTGTAAAGAGTTGATGTATTTTAAAAATTGAAATTTTATATGTAAATTTATAAATTTACATATAGAATTTTAATTTTTAAAATGCATCAACTCTTTACAGTGATGAGATTTTGAAAAGATTTTTGGCACATATGTAGAGTTAATATATCTCTATAAAGTTATTGGTCAGATTTTTTTAAAACTTCTTAGAAGAAAAGTTATAGCTATTTAAAAAATTGAAACACTTTTTATAACTATTGAGTATAGGCTTCCTGCATCATATAAATTAGATTTTGTATTTAAAATTAAAATAATTTAATATTAAATTTTAATTATCATAAAATATATCTATAGCATTTTAGCATTATATATATAATTGTATTTAATAAAATTTAGAGTTAAAAAGGTATGACAACTTAGTAAAATGGTAAAGTTGTTGTATTCTTAAACTAGCTTAACTATAGTACTAAGTTCAAATTCTACTGGCAATATTTTATAAAAATATCTATATTATAATAAGGATAAGTTTATTTGTAACAACATGTTACATAACAACCTATATTTAAATTCTTTATAACACAAAATTTTACTAAGATAATATCTTTTGTGTTGCTAATAAAAAATGACTCTCTCACAATTTTGTATTAATTTTGATATTAATTTTAAATCTAAACTAACTTTAACTCTAATACTAATACTAACTCTAAACCTAACACTAACTCTAACTCTAACATTAACAGGTTGTTATATAACAGGTTGTTATGTAACAGGTTGTTACAAATAGATTATTTCTTATAATAATAGATCTCTTATATTGGGTTGAGTTTATAATCTGTTGCTTGTGTTATATCAATGCTTCTGGGCACTAGAAGCTTCTAGAAGCATTCATATTATTGCATAAAGAAATACAAACTAGTTTAAATAGTGCAAACTTAAAATAACTCAATATATCCTCATGACAACATTATTTACACTGAAATTAATCTTTTAGCAATAATAAATAATATAGTAAAATAAAACCCACCTAGTATTAAATTTATTAATCGATAATAAATATAATATTTACTAGTATTATAGTCTATCATTAAATGACAGGCTAAGGAAAACAGTTTTGATTTTTTAAAAAAGGTAAATTATTTCGTTGCTTTTATAATATTTAATAGTTTTATTAAACTAATTTATTGTTTAAAGTTAAAAGTCTTATGATATATAAATTAAACTTTACTAAGCTCGCAATATATAGAATAACTAAAAATACAAAAATTAATAAATACTTAATGGTATTTAAGTATGCTAATAAAAAGAGTCTTTATAAATATTTAAGAGAGAATTTTAGAAAACTTATATGGCAGACGAAATTACAAATACTTAAAGATATTTGAGTTAGATTATATTTACTTAGCGAAATATATTTATAGTAATAATATTTTGCAAGACCCATTATACTAATAAAGATGTATGATCAATTTGGAATTATTTTGAATATATTTCAAAAAGTGATATTTTTGGAGTCTTGCTCTATATTGCTTCAGAAGTTTTATTAGACAAAGAGCAATTTATACAAGATGATATTTTTAAAAGCTTTAAATAAAAATATCTTAGTAATTGTCCAGAGCGTAGCAGAGGACACCTAATAGACAAGTAAAGTATATCAAAAGTTATGTTTTTGATTGTCTGAAGTGTAGCAAAAGACATTTAATGGACGAGTAAAGTATATTAAAAATTGCATTTTTGATGCATATGGATGTCTATCAGCACACATGACAAAAATTACATTTTTGATACATAACTATATTCAATAATTTGTCCGGAGCATAGCAAAGAACATTTAATAGATAAGTAAAGTATATCAAAAATTGCGTTTTTGATGCATATGGATGTTTGTCTACACACGTGACAAAAATTATGTTCTTGATGCATAACTATATTTGATAATTGTCTGGAGTGTAGCAAAAGACATTTAATAGATGAGTAAAATACATCAAAAATTGCGTTTTTGATGCATATAGATGTCTGTCTGCATGTGTGACAAAGGTTACATTTTTGATGCATAACTATATTCGATAATTTATTTGCTCTGGACTTATAACAGTTTCTTAAAACTGTTTTCTATTTGTCTGGAGCATAGTGAAGAACATTTAATAGATAAGTAAAGTATATCAAAAATTGCATTTTTGATACATATAGATATCTGTCCACATATGTGACAAAAGTTACATTTTTGATGCATAACTATATTTAATAATTGTCCAGAGTGTAGTGAAGGACATTTAATAGATGAGTAAAGTATATTAAAAATTGCGTTTTTGATACATATGGATGTCTGTCCGCATATGTAATAAAAATTATATTCTTGATACATAACTATATTCGATAATTTATTCACTTTAAACTTACAACAGTTTCTTAAAACTATTTCCTAGTTACTTTTTGTCTGGAGCGTAGCAAAAGACATTTAATGGATGAGTAAAGTATATCAAAAATTGCATTTTTGATACATATAGATATCTGTCCGCATGCATGACAAAAGTTACATTTTTGATGTATAACTATATTTGATAATTTATTCGCTCTGGACTTATAACAGTTTCTTAAAACTATTTCCTAGTTTATTTGCTCTGGATTTACAACAGTTTCTTAAAACTGTTTCCTAGTCAATAATTGTCCGAAGCATAGCAAAGGACATTTAATGAACGAGTAAAGTATATCAAAAATTGCGTTTTTGATGCATATGGATGTCTGTCTACACACGTGACAAAGTTACATTTTTGATGCATAACTATATTCGATAATTTATTTGCTTTGGACTTACAACAGTTTCTTAAAACTGTTTTCTAGTTTATTCGCTCTGAACTTATAACAGTTTCTTAAAACTGTTTCTTAGTATATCAAAAGTTATGAAGTTAATGCATTACTGTGAACAAAATCAAGAATATAATTCTGAAAAAGGATGTTTGTCTGCACGCATGCTATGTATTACAGTATTAGATCTGTTCTGCTAAAAACAAACAAACAAAAAATTCAATTATCGCTATGTAATATTTGTACTTCCTTGTTTTATCTACTTCAAATTATCCTTTAATTATTTTAATTGAAAAGTTATCAGACATACTTTCTATAAAACTTTTTACTTTTTAACATTTACTAAAAAGTATATGTATTTTTAATTTTTAGGAATCATAAAAATTAGACATTTTTCTTTAACTTTCCTTTCTCGCAATCTTTTACACTCTTTGATCTGCTGGAGTTTTTCAAAATTGAATGGTCTCATAAAAAGATCGTTAAGTGCTCGAACCCAAAATATTGCTACAAATAAAAGACCTGCTATAAATTCTTTACTGCCAAGATCTATAAAAGCTTTTGGCAATATAAAACCTTGGCTTTTATATACAGTAATTGCCCAGGCTAAATAAAGTGAAATCTGAAGACATGAGCAAGTAATTCTAGTTTTGCCTTCCCAAGTGTGTCGAATGGGCAAAACAGAGACAACTCTTATACCTTCTAAGTTGGTAATTGTGGGATCTTTGTAAAAATCAAAGGTAACAAATACTGTTATAAGGAGGGCAAGTGGTCCTTGATCTCTAAACAAAATATTCTAGACAGTTCCTATTGCACCATTAACAAGTCCTGCTTCTGTCTATATATTAGCTATTAGCATAACCTGGGCACCTTATGCTAATAATAATTGGGCTTTAAGACCATGTGCTGTATCAGAATCTGCTTTTTAGCTTCTAAACTACTAGTATGTATGGTGAGAATTTTTGCGACAGGGGCTTTTAAAGATCTGAGTTTATCTATATTTATAATGTTTACATCAGACTATTTCAATATTACGAATATAGCATCTGAAAATTGTATTCTATTCCTATTAACTTTTTTTCGAGTTATGTGGTAAGTATCTTCCAGTCATTTAATGTAGATTCTCTATCATATAGCCTTAAAAGAATATCTTTAAATTCTCATTGTTTTTTTGAATTATCAGATTGTCTTTAAATAATATCAAGCTTGTATATCTCCCGAAACTGCTTGTAAACAGCATAGCTGTTATTCAATAATGAATCTTGTATAATGTTAGTGTACATTAGAAGATTAAGTACAGGTGGAAGTTGACTAAAATTACTGACTATAATGACAGATCGGCCACCAAAGGGCTCATCTTTATGTTCTGGAAAAGCTTGACGTAAATGCATGTCAATTAAAGCGCGTGTTTGGCGCCTGACCATACTTTTCTTATCTATAATTATATAGATTATGCCTTCTAACCTCTCTTGCAGTTGTTTTAATCATTTCTCAACTAAATTTTGATTATTGTTTTCATTTACAGTAATTGAAAGTGCTGAGTAAATCATTAGTCTATTAATGTTGAAGGCTACAATACCCGTTGGTGTGAGCACTATTACTGGAAGTTTAGCCCCGGTTACTCCCGCCTGGCAGA
This sequence comes from Dentiscutata heterogama, assembly GCA_910591775.1. Lineage (NCBI taxonomy): Eukaryota > Fungi > Glomeromycota > Glomeromycetes > Diversisporales > Gigasporaceae > Dentiscutata > Dentiscutata heterogama. Next base: position 7,402 of record CAJVPU010001266.1, on the reverse strand, counting down.
GTTGATTTTGAATAGCTTTTATTAGGTATGATTTATTTGTTTCCACTGTTCCTATTATGATTATTCTTAGTGGCTTAATTTGATGACCTAAAAGCATACTACAATAATGTGATTTTATTCTATTGAATACTTTCATTTGTTTTTCATTCAAAGTTTGATAATTTATTTGATCTAAATTTGCATCTTCTATTTGATGATTTTTAGACACCTAATTTATAAACATATTGATATTTATAAGATTTGTATTCAAATAGCGCTGTTTAGCTTCATCAACCCATCTATAATTTTGATCAATGTTATGAATTTCCAGATCATATGAACTATATATACTTGTATTTGGTCCCATCTCTGATAATAGTATCTAATCAAACTTAAATTCATCATCACTATCATTTTCAATATCTTCTCCTTCCTCATCATCTTTGTTTATTAACTCACCTTCTTTATTACTTATAGGAAATTCAAGTAAGTCAGCTAGATTGGTATTAATTTTTCATGATGCTGATTATATAAAGTCAATCAACCAATTGTGTTATTTTCAGTAAGCTCCTCAAGACTTTTATATCATATGTGGAGAAGAACTTTAACTTGACAGAAATCCTCCTATTGTGGACTATTATATAGAGGCAACGGTCTTGGAAAGATACATACTATATTTTCTTGTTGACATTGAGTCTATTTATTTCTGCTAAATTTATAGCTTAAGTTAAACCGAAATAATGTGAAATCTTCAAATTTACTAGATCATTCCCAATAATGTTGTAATGATGATTTTACTGTTTGCCCAATATTACTATCTCTATTGTATTGCATGTTCTCACTAGTACCAATACCACTAAGCCACTATAATGTTTTAATATTAAGGTTTAAAGAAACAAATAGGTAACTCGAATAATATAAGAGAATCTTGAGTAGAAGATAGCAGGTCTCTTGAGCAGATATGTCACACTCTGCAACGCTACGAAGTAATAGTTTCTGAACTGAGATAAGAATTAGGTCTTCGGGGTTGCTTTTTAAAGAATTTGATTCAATATTTCTAAGAAAGCTTCTAATTGTGGTTCTGCTTTGCTTGCATATTTAGAAATATACTGCAAAGCTACATGTGTAGTGAGAATAGGCTTTAGGTCTACATTTGCATACCATTCCTGCAACTGAAGTCGACTATGTGGATTAATATATTAGTCATTTCTTACAGTCACAAGTTCTGGCCTACCATGTCCATTATCTCTTACAATTGTATGATTTATATTCTCTTTCAGAAATCTGAACCTGCAAAATTGTTAGCCTGTTTTATTAACCCGAAGACAGTACAAAGGACTATATCTTGTGTGCCTCTGTAATTTATTAATTAATTCTATATAGTCTTGTAAATTATTATTTAGCTCTTTATAACGCTTTTGACATGGATGAATATCAGAAACAGGAGCATTAAGGCCAGAGTTAATTATGGTAACTATAGTGTCAAGATATTGCATGATATTTTTCATCACATTTTCATCATCTTTTATTTTGGCTCACTCAATTTCAGACGTATCTTATTTTTTCCCAATACTATAAACATGGACACTACCATAATATTGCCATTTGTACCTATATTACCAGTCTTCTAAGTTCTATCTCTCTTTTAACACTTCATTAAAAAAAACAGTGAACCATTTATTGAAGAACCATGTGACAATATGAGGGTTGCTAATTACATTTTTATAATTATTAGCTGTTTCAGATCCTATATGATTATTATTAGATGGCATAAGCTTGTAGAGTTCTGGCCAATGCATATCGGCAGCACTAAATGTAAAAAAAAATGAGCCCACGTGTGCCTATTTGCTTAATTATATCACATAGTTCATTACGCCGTGCTATCCAAAATTGTCAAGATCTATGCAAACTCTCCCTTTTTGTAGTGCTCTCCACCGCATTAGAGAATTTAATACAAAATATCGCCATCGTGAGTGATGTGTGAATCTCCCATCTTTGTACAAAAGTAGGTGCTTAAAATACTCTGCAAGATTAATATCTCTAATACATTCTGTTCGAAGATTAGTGTGCTCTGTTGAATAAAGAGTTGGGAAGGCATGTACAATATATCCTGAAGTTTGGAACTCATTAATTGGATTATTATCTATTTTTGGCCATGTTATAGAATGCTCATTACTTTGCATATGATTCAGGGTATTATTAATAGAAACCTCTTTGCTATGGGTTGATGGGGTACATGAAACAAAAGTATGTGTGATTGTTCATGTATGTTTTCATTATTTGGCTCTTCACTACCTATTTGGCTATTAGAGAGCAGATTTTATTAGAGAGCTAATCATCTATTGAATCATCAATTGGTAAAGATTGAAGTATTTCGCTGTCAATAGTAATTTTAGCATAATACCAATTGTTTAATTTCAACCAATATAATGCTTGTGCAACTTTATTACAACAAACAGTGAAATCTCTGAAGCCTGTTGAGTTTGCAGAATACCAATGTTTAATTAATACATCTATTGATAATGGGTGTTGTGGAAGTCTTGTAGTAAACTTATACACGTCTTAAGGGAAATTTATTACATATCTATGGTACCCAAATTGCCCCCCATGAAGTCTGTAAACAGACATTACAGGACATACTTGTGCTATAAGCATTTCCTCAATTTTTGTAACTCTTTTGGTAATATGCCTAGGTCCATTTCATTTTCGTATAAGAATTTTTTTGGTATGGTTTTTTCTTTGAAATAGTGTCTATATTCTCTTTTAAATAGCATAATTAATGAAAAGCTTTCATTATATACAGGGCATAAATTGTACTTTAACTGATCTATTTTAGCACTAAACCGGTGTAAAGTATCTTGAAGTAAATCAGCATTACTTTGGTCTTAATTAAGAGTATCTTGATCCAGCTTATTAAGTAAATCAGCATTACTTTGGCCTTGATCAAGAGTATTTTGATCTAGCTTATTAAGTATATTAGTATTACTTTGGCATTGATCTAGAGTATCTTGATCTAGCTAATTAAGTAAATCAGCATTACTTTGGCCTTGATCAAGTCTTTGCAAATCTAAATTCTGCATATATATGGTTACATTACATGAAGATTAGTCAAGCCTCTCCAAAATAATACTATTATTAGTCTGTTTAGTAACAATATTCATTACATTTAGATTACATGCTTGCTCATTGCTATTATTCTGTTGTATTTGTTCATTTTCTGGTTTTCTTTTTTGACTTTTTTGTTTACTCTCCCGATTGCTAGCAAGACATGCTAATTGTTCTTCACTGGTTTCTGCTACCCTTTTTACACATTTCCTTTCATGATCACGAGCCAATCATGTCGCTCTTTGTTTAGCTGTTTCATTATTTCTGGCTTTATATTTTCTTTGTGCATCACGTAAAATATCTTGATTTTTGATGTTCATTATTCTTCTAAGTGACTCCTTTGGCAAAATTTTCAGAAGCACTAGCAAATTTACTTTGCCACTTCATGTAAGCACGTGAAGTGGTTTTGTATGTCTTGACTTTATCATGTAACCGATTCGGGGTTAGTAGTGAAATGAAAATTTGGCAAATCAATATAAGTCAAGCTACTCTATATGATCATATGATGTGGTGAAGTTTAACTTTGCCGGTGCTTCTAGAAATTTCACCAAAGGGGTTATCTATTGTTATGTCTAAACAATGGCAAGTCTATTGCTCCACAATATAGATTCTCATATAACCAGCATTAAGTAACCTTATGAAAGAGGCGTGTTAGATTTTGCTAGTGGGTAATTAAGACTTCGGTTACTTGAAGTTGGCCAAGTTAAGTATAGTAAGTCATGTAACTAAAACTTGCATAAACAATGAGTTCTTAGGAAGTTTATAGGGTTTATACTAGGTATAGTGTTAGTGTTTTATTATAGATAATATATAATGTAGGGACTTAATTATTTAATAAAGCAACAATGAGAACTGATTTCTCTTGAGGCAATAACACTTTTATTTATAATGAACTTTTTACTTAGTACTTATTATAATCATTATCTCTATTAAAATGATTAAACTAATTATAATAAATAAAACTATTATATCTCTTAAAACTATTAAATTGATTTTAAAGGCTTTATCTATTACCTTCATTATAATTGTTTTTTCGATATATTCGGCAACTCCATTTTAGATAAGAGATCATCCTAATCGGGACAACAGAAGTTGACATAGCAGTTCCCAAGTCATGATTTCTAGACCTCATACTATACTATATTTAATCTGTTTTGTAAATATCAAATAAAAGGATATACTTTTTAGCTTAAAGGCATGCCCAAAAACTCTGTGCCTCATTCTACACCTGGCCAAATAATTTTTTGCCAATTTAATTAAGATTGTTATTTCAGCATAATAGATTCAATAACCAGGGTTGGGAAACCTTCTTAATAATATTATTAATATTTTCAAAAAAGAAATCGATGAACTATTCGAACTATTACAAATAATTTGAATTAGATTGATATCTTACTATTTGTGAAAAAACTATCAAGTTCTATGATTTTTTTTCAAGTTCTTTTCTTTAGTGTTTTTTTTTTGTTTTGGAGGTATATTATTTTATTAAGTATTAATAATTTGAAAATAATTATGTAATGTTATTTTTATTTTTTTTATTTTTTTTTTATATTAAGGTGACTACTTAGATCCCTCGACACTTAGCTTTATTCAGATAATTACGATATTACATCAATTTCATGAGGATACAACTAGCCACATGTGTACTTTTGGTACCTAATTTAAGTAGTCCATCTGGGTTCTATACTAGCCACCATGTCTACAATCTAACTAGGAGATTACTTATTTAAGCTCTCTGATTATTTAACTAACAAGAGTATAACTAGCTATACATGCAACTTTTGGTTGCCTATTTAAGTAGTCTGCTCTAGATTCTACACTAGCTACCGTACCTGCACCCAACTATGGGGGATACCCATTTAAATCCTCTGGCTCTATTTAATTATGTAATATTATTTAATCAATAATAACAATATATTATTAAAAAAAGGATTTCTTATTTTATTTCTGAATAACTCCTGTTCTATTTTTCTGATTTTAAATTTTTAATTATGGATCACTCTAATATATTGTTTCTTGTTAAGATCTGTTGAAATATTAATTTTGGATGTATTGATATTGTACCACTATTTAGAATATATTCACAAAAAATATATATCATTGCTGCTATATTACTAATAATGTTCAAATCAAAAGTTTATCATTTATCACTGCCGAATCAAAACTTATAGACTGGCCAAATAATCATTTGGTCAATTTTTTACCAGGTGTTCCAAAATTTATAAGAACAGCTATAATCATCTGAGCTTGTTTCTTAATTAACCTGGGTGACCCAGGTAGCAAATTGTCTACCCAACAGGTGACCAGATGAAGATTTTTTAGACAGATCAATTCACTGATTCTACTTTATTTGTATTAAATTTATAAAATTTAGTGCGTTTAATTAAGTTAATATTTAAAAATTGTTATAAATATTATTTAACTTTTTTTTTTTAAAAAAAAACCCATCAAATTCCAAAAATACTAAGTTGATTTTGTATAAATATAAAAAGACCTTGTTATATATCTATTTAATTTTTGCTTAAATATTTTTTTTTCTAATTTATTCGCTCCAGACTTACAACAGTTTTTTGAAACTGTTTTCTAGTTATTTGATTAATTTTGATAAAATTTTGTTAATTTTCTAGGCTAAAAAGTTATAGCATCTGGGGCACATATGGCGCACTTTTTATTTTAGCTAATTAATAATTACACTATTTACAGTACAAATATTTACAGATTTTTCTATTTATATAGTTTGTAGAAAAATTAAGATTTAATGTCTTAATTTTTCTTGCAATTCTGTTGTTAATGATTGTAACCATGGTGGTTAATGGGTTATTGTTTTCTCTCCACTTGGTGTTGGTATATTGGTACCAAATTTTATAGATCGTAATTATATTTAACCACTACACTGTTGCATGATATCGTTTTTGTGTAATGTTAGATTTTGTAAAAATGTCTTCTATGGTGCTTGAGATTTCTGGAATTGGTTGTATTTTGAGGAATTTGTAGGCTTCCTTCCAAATAGTTTTGCTAACTCTGCACTCTACTGCAAAATGCTCTAGGGTTTGTAGCTCATTTTTGCACCAGAGACAGTCCTCTGATTCAAGTGGAGATATATATCGTAGTCTGTAGCCTAGAAGTAAGGCTTTGTGTAAAAGTCACCACAGAATGTCTTTTTTTTTGTTGTTTACCCCTTACAAAGAGTCCATTCAGTTGGTGTGCTATTGGCCAAAATATAAGTAGAAGAGGATAAATATGTGGATTCTCTTAAGAAGTTTACTATATTTTTGATGCAAAATTCATCATCTTTTTTCCCTCCTAGTGAAATTTCTTTTAGATGCCAAGGCCAAGTTGTGTTAGAGGATATTGTGCCTTTTGCCTTTTTCCATACCATTATATATAGTTTCTATTCTGTGGGCCAGGCCTTGGTTCTAATTGGGTGCATTGTTAAGGCTTGTAATATTGTGGTATTTCTTTTAGATTGTAATGTTTCTAATAATCTTTTCCATTCTATTTTTGCCTATAGTGTGTTTTCTGAAAGAAGTTTGGTTAATACTAATAGCATTTTGGCTTCCAGCATATTTCCTATAATTGGAGCTTGGAGACCTCTTTGTTCATATGAGAGTTGGAAAGTTGCGTATCTGGGAACCAGTGTGTTATTAGAGAGTTTATTTCTGAGATCTGTTTTTTGTTCGGGGGAGGATATAGGCCGTGTACCAAATTTGAGAAAGTATTAATGAGTTTGTGATTAGAATTCTTCCTTTAAAGAAGAGGTTTCTTGAGGCAAGGTTGTCTAGTGAGTTTTTGAGTTTTGTAATTGTGGATAGCTATAGGTCTTTTTTAGGTTGCTCGTTTGGGTATATTTCATATCCCAGTAGTGTGAAGGCATCATGTTCTTCAATAATTTTATAATTGTCTATGTCTGGGAGGTTTGCCCTTTTTGCTATGGTTGTTAGTGGAATTACTTTTGTTTTTTGCTTATTTATTTTTGCATTTGAGGCTTTTTCATATAAGTTGAATAAGTTTTGTATTTCTATCCAGTCTGATAGACTTCCCACACCTATAGTTAGATCATCAGCATATGTGACTGATTTGAAGGCCAAACTTTGAGAGGGAATGCCCTATATATTTTTGTCAATTGCTTGTAACATTGGTTCAAAAGCTAAAATATATAGTAAAGGGGAAAGAGGATCCTCTTGTCTGACTCCTCTTTTAACTCTAAATGGTTCTGAAAGTAGACCTGATTCAAAAATATATGCCTCCTGATTGTTAAATAGGTTCTTGATTAATTTTCTAAATTTTAGATTAAAGTTCATTTTTTCAAGTACTAATT
>CAJVPU010001265.1:0-13448 GCA_910591775.1 Dentiscutata heterogama | reverse complement strand
AAAAAAGAAAAGAAAGCGAAAATACTCAGAAACTAGTGTTTAAATCGACCTTGGTGAATTAATAAAAAATAACGGGAGTGAAATTTTACATATAAGAAACTCTAACTTATTGCTAAAGCTCACAACCCTAACGTCCTAATCCTAAACTTCTATTTTTACGCACAGTTTATTTACAAAATTCGATTTCCTTTTTTGGTTTGTGTTACTTGCAAAAATAAGTAAATCAATAGGGGCAATTGGGGTTAGTTACTATATTAGATAGTGATCTGCATCAATAACGTAACCACTTTCGCGGGTTTCACCCTGTCGTAATTTAATCATACTGCATTACATCATAGGGAATCTAAAAAAACCACAATCATTCCTTATCGAGACGAAGTATAAATAAATAAGTTAACAAATATTTCCTAAATTATTGTCATCAATAAAGTGTACTACTTGATCATATGTTACATTAACTTTATAGTTAAGGTTTTATATTTCTTGCACTGAGGCAAGAAATTTTAAAACCGCCGTCTCTGTAGATTAATGTAATTTATGAACGTCGAAGTATTTATATTCAATATTGACGCCAATTATTTAGAAAATTTTTATCGATAATCTTTTTTGTTTTATCGTATCTACAAAATTGTATTACTTGAAAATAATATGCGTGTTTTAGAATTAAGTGCACATCCCAAGATAGCAGGTGCTTTCCGGCATATTTCCGAGTAGAAAATCAAACAACATAAATTACGCAAAGTTCCGAACGAAACTGACAAATTCAAATCGAGTATATTCATCACGTGGTTAATGAAATCGCATAATTTATAGTCATCTCGCATAATTTGATCCAATCGCATCGCACAATTTGCTTTTTTATGCTGAGGTCCCTAGGTATCTCATATTTTTACAGGGGGATCACAAAATTCCTGGTTGGAATACATCGGGAATATTAATATGTCGGCCAAGGTACTGTATCCCATTGCAAAAAGTCAAATTTCCCTAAATGCATTTATGGGTCTAGAACACATCATATACGGCAAAGATAGTCGTGCCAAAATTATAAAGCGCCTTCCGCTTCACTCCGGATAACAAATGTACATATCTTTACTAAACATTTAACATTTATTTTATCATAATTATGGATATGCTTACGAATCTTGCAAGTTCTGCCGTTGCAAATATTACAATTTCCACTATAATCAATGCGATAAAAACTTCAGCTGAAGTAACATTTCAAATTTATGTAAATGCAGAATGTAATAAAGAAACTACTCTAATAATGACGAATCGGGTAAAAAATGCGGAATCAATCATTGAAGAGTTTATGAGAAATGATGAAGAAAAATTTAAGCGAAGAGAATTTGTTATAGTACTTAAACGTCTTGAAAGCGTTTTGATAAAAATCAAAGAATTTTCTGAGAAAGTGTCAAAACTTAAGGGTTATAAACAATTTACTGACGCAAAAGAAGTCAAAAGTAAATATGAGCAACTAACAGAAGAATATGATACGTGTATAAGAGATCTACTACTACATTCTGCTTACTATATTGCAAATAATGACACTAAAATAGAAGAATCTCAAAAAGTTGATAAAGATCTAGAAGAAACTGAAAAAGTACCGGTATGTTAGAATTATTTAAAAACTCAGAAATACAATGTTAATTTATGTTGTTTTTGTCTTTTAAAATATATACATTCTCTATGTATATTATTATCTATTTTAGACTCTTAAAGATTTTGATGATAAACTTGATGTGTTGTTGGCCCAAAAAATAGCTAAACAACCAAGCGATATCAATGTGAAAAGGATTGAACCGAATGAATTAACTGATTCTCTTGTTCCACAAAAAAAAAATACTCTTGATAATTCTATTAAAAAGTTTTACGGTACAATCGAAGTAGCATGTAAAAATTTTCAAGATTCTGAAGATTTCCGAGGTCATTTAGCGATACTTGAAAAATTAGACCACCCATATATTCGCCGTTTCTATGGTCTTTCATATGTTGATATTCGAGAAGTTATGGTTTTTGAATGGGCTGAATATGGATCTTTAAAAGATCTTTATAATAATTATAACATTCCTTGGACAAGAAAATTACAAATTATACGAGATATTTGTCGTGGTCTTGTTTTTTTGCGCAATGTAAATATTTTGCATCATGATGTTAGATGCGAAAATGTTTTAGTAAGTATTATTTTAAAAAAACATCATATATTTTGATTTCAAAACTATAAATTAACAGTTAGATTGTAGGTACCTCATAATTTGGACCCAAAACTTGGAAATTTTAGATATGCACGTACACTAGAAGGTACTACTACAAATCTGTCAGATTTAGTAACTATGATTATTCGTTGGATGGCACCTGAGCTATTAATGAAATATGAAAAAAAAAATCATGCTGAAAAAGTTTATACATTCAATTGTGAAATGTTTAGGTATTTAATGTTAATATAATTAAAATTCATTTTTATTTCTATTATTTTTAACAATTAATCTCTGCAATTAGTTTTGGAATGCTGATTTGGGAGCTTTGTTATGAAAAGTTACCTTATGAAGATTGGGGATTCATAGAAATTTCTAAACATGTTTTAAGTGATAAACGAGAAAAACTTCCATATGGAAAATTTGATAATCAAGATGATGCTAAACTTCAAAAAGAACTTATTGAAATTATCAAAAACAGTAATATTAAACTAAATTAATACTGTGCTTTTTCATACTTTTATTATAATTATTTTTGACTTCTTTTTTTTTAATTAATAATAGCATGGAAGCAAATACCAGAAGACAGGATAACAATTACAAAATTATATATAAAACTTGAAGAATTAGCTGCAGAATATCCAATTTTACCAGAAGAACCTAAACTTTTAAAAAATGGAACATTAGATCTTGAGGGTGATTTAATGGATCTTGAAAAAAATGAAACATTAGATCTTGAAAGAGACTTAATGGATATTGAAAAAAATAAAAATGAAGATTCAGAAAGTAGCAACTATGGTGAAAGTAATAATAATAATAAGGATATAAAAGGCAAAAAACGTGCAAGTTCTCCTGTTAAAACATTACAACCAAAAAGGCAAAAGTAAAATTACAAATTGTTATGCTATTGTTTAATTATTATTTTGCAATTAAATTTTACAATTAAATAGATTATAAAATAAAAAAATTTCTTTAAGTTTTAAATTAAAATTTTTTGTAATTTTTGTACAATTTAAAAAAATAATTTTTTTAAAAAATCTGTACTAATTTTAAAGTAATAATTATATATAAAATTATAAACTTAAAAAAAGTACTTAGAAGACAATTTTAGATTATTTATTTATAATTTGCTAAAGAACTAGTAAAAAAAACAAAATAAACTGTAAAAAAATTTACTATAAAATCTTTTGTCTTTTAAAATTTAGAGTTTTCTAAAAAAAATAAATTTTTTACTAAGCAACCCTCTCTTCAATTTTTAACAAAATTGTAAATAAAATAATTTTAAATATAATAATAATTAAAATATTAAAATTAACCCAATGGATTGTTAAATATAGGTATTTTTGTCTTTATTAGTGCTTGGCAAAATCAAACATTTTTTGACTTTCAAATATATGTAACAGGCTGACTTTTAAATTAATATAGCAATACTATATTTTATAGTTATCACATTATCGTATTGTTGTACTGATTTAAAAATCAAATTATCACATGTATTTGAGTATCAAAAAAAGTTTAATTTTGCTAAGCACTACTGTAAACTGCCATATACAAGACCCCCCATATATCAGACCCACTAGGTATTAGACCCGGGTCTATAACATGGGATAAAGCTTTGGTGAAGTGTAAGAGACCCGGGTATACAATTAGGAATAAAATATTAAAAGACCTGGTATACTAATAGGAATTCATATTAACAAACCCGAGGTTAATACTTGAAAATAAAATACTAGTATCTATTATGTGATAAATTTTTTTGTCTTAATACTAATGCATTATCTAATTCGAATTTCAATAAACTGTTCTGATTGTATCCTAATATAGTTAGTTAACATGTAAAGTTTTAATATTGTTTTTAATTGTAATGCATTATTTAACTTAACACTTATTAAATATAAAATGATTTTTATATATGCAATATATTTATGATTATCTATTTTGATAGTTAATAAATGCTTGATATTCATCTTTTTAAAGCCATTTTGATAGCAATATCCAACATTATATATAGTATCAGAGTTATCTAATTCAACGAATATTAATAAAAAAAAATTTTTTTTCACTTATCATTTTTGAAATCTAAGAATCTAAGAAAATATGTTTAAGTATGAACAGGTACATAATTTTCTAATACCCTTAAATAAACTAACTTAATTTATAATAATCTATTTAAATCTACAAGTGAATTATACAATTATATTATATAGTTTAAATACAACATTGTTGCCTTCGATTATTTGATATAAGCATTGTTTCTAATAATTTATTAAAACTAAGAAATTCTTTATTATACGATAAAATTGAATACCATTATTTGACTATACTTGCACTATTTATATTTCTACATTAGCTGTACACTATATTTTTATGATTTGAGTAAGTGGGAAGAATTTTTCTTAATCCTACATATGAACATAATTGGTTATTTTATCATCATAATATGAATCTTCTTTATAACTTTCTTGGTCATCTGTATTAAATTGCTTATCTAAATTATTTAAATAATTAAAAAAAATTTTTTTAAAAAAAAATTTTGCATACCTTAATCACACCTATCTTCATCCTTATTTTTATTCCAACTATTATAATTTTTATTTTCATCCATGCTATCATAATTCTCATTTTTATCCACACTATTAGCATTTTCATTTTCATCCATGCTATCACCATTTTAATTATTGTCATATTCGTCTCTATTTTTATTAATTTATCTGCACTACTCTCATTATTGCTATTAATATCTTGAGTCAAATTGACAACTTGTTTATATTATTCACACCAACATATATACAACTATTATTCTTATTTTGACATTCTAGATTATTAACCCAATTATAATCAAACATTATATCTTCTTCAGATCCATCCTGAGCAGTAATTATACTACAGCATTTGAATGATCATTTGATTAGACCAGAGTCAACATGGTTCCATACCAATTTTATCTATTCGGCTACCATATTATAAGCAAGACACTAAATATGATCTGTAGGTATAAGTTTTTTAATTTCTTCGCTCATCCAATTAAGATAATATTTACAATACTTAAATTCAAAAAAAAAAGATAAAAGTATTGTTATGACTAATATTAACTTTTAGCCAAAGTTAAAACTAATATACTAATGATTGACAAATATTATTAACCAATCAGATATATTAGTTTTAACTTCAGCTAAATTTTAGTATTAGCTATAACAATTATATAATTATTAAATAATGTTAAATAAATACAATATTGTATATTAAAAAATAAAAAATAAATTAGGATACCTCTTCTTTAAAAGATTTATTTATATATATATCTAATAGTTGCAATTTTTTTGTAAGTTCTCATGGAATAACTGCAATATCAGTATTTTTCTTTTTAAACTAATTTTTAACCAGATCTGTAAGATGATTACTGAATGAATTTAAAACAAGTAATGATTGAGGATCAACAGACAAAGGTGCTTGATGGTTCCAGATTTTTTTGAATCAAAAAATTATTTTTTCAGCATTTATGTATCCTTGTGAATTAACTCATACAACAATACCTGGAGAAAATATTTGCTGTGGTATATTTACTAACTTAAAAATTATCATTGGGGGCAATTTAGTTTTATCAGCTAAACAGCTTAAAACAATTGTAAAATTAGATTTTTCATAACTAGTTGTATTAATTCTAACTATATGAGTGTCAGTTTCTTTGATTGTATAATTGCTAGACATATCAAATGCTAATAGTGTTTCATCCATATTTTTAATAAAAGAAAGCAGATATTTATAACACATTTATTAATATAACATATAACTCAAAAATTCATTTTTTAGAGATTCTAAATCCTCTGGCAGTCTTTGTGTAACAGTAGTATAATGTCAATTGCTCAAATTGTTATGGCATATAAAACCCTCTATCCATCTATTGCTCTACTAGATTCATTAATTGTTGGGTAAAGTGAAGTAAAATAGGACTGTCTTGCAAGTTGTTTTGCTTTAGTAACTATATTTTGGGTTACAGCTTTTTGTTTTGCTTGTAAAGATTTAATCCAAGCTAAAAGATCAATTTCTAAAAGTAGATATTTGGGGTGACCACCAATAATTAACTGTTTAATATAAGATAGGGCATTTTTAAGTTCATTTTTTTGTTTGATCTATTCACGTAGTTGCTTTAGTGTTATGTTAAATTGTGCAGCAACATTCCATTTGCTAGCTATAGAGCTTTTTTCAAGATATGTAACAACTGCTAATTTTTCACACATGTTCTAGCTCTTTTTTTTTTTTGGTAACTCCTGCTTGCTTCAAGTTTTTTTCTATTTTTTTCACTTTTTTTTTTTTTTTTTAAATAGCTTATACACTGTAATTTTTATTAATTAAGAGCTTAAGAACTTATTACATATTATATATTACAGAAATTAAGTTGTGCTATATTAGTCTTATCTAATGACATCCACCCTAAGCAATTTAGTCATATTTTTGCTATATCTTAGAATTTAATCAATGGCTATTACCCTATTAATCAACTTCTAGCTGGTGTACAACCCACCTTTTCACTATATATAGTTTTTTTGTATTGTTATTAGTATCTTGTCTCCCTATTTACTTTCTGCAATAACTTTCTTTTCCTCCCAATTTGGTTCATTCCAGTGGTTTTTCGCTCTTGTTGCTCGCAAATTGGTGTACATGGCCTTATATTTGATTTAGTACCACTCTGATTTGGATATATATTGTGCTACCATCATCATGTTTGTATCTCAAGCCAACTTTTGGAGTGCTGCCGTGTCATGATTCGTATCTCAAGCTACAACTTTCCCAAATGGGCACGGCCAGATTTATTGGAATTTTCAGTTGTTACTCTGCAGTGTACCACTTGCCTTTATAATGCTACCAAAGTAGGTATTGTCTGTAGTATAAGCGTCAAAGGCTTCTCAGTGTACACATTTTTATGTGTGGGTGTACGACTGATGATTGTTTTTACTTCCAGCTTGGTGCTGCAAGGAGATCTAGAATCTTGACTAACAATGCACCAGCATGGCACTCATTACTGAAGTTAGTAATGTATAATGCAATACCTAACGCAACTTCTAACCTTATATAGGTGTCAGAGGTATTTCCAGAATTTAATTAGACCAATCCTTTTTTACATATCTTTACTATATCTACTGCTTCACTTATCACTTCCAGTTTGAAAATTAGTATTACTCTTCCAAACAAGATCCCAGACCCCTGGGTTGTTAGTGCTACTATGCAGATCTGTCACTATATCCACTGCTTCACTCGTTATTTCCAGTTTAGAACATTAGTATTACCCTCCCAAACAAGATCCCAGACCACCTGGATTGTTGGTATTACCTAAGTGCCTCGAGGATTTACATGTGCAACCTATTTGTCCTCAACCTTCTATGATGCCACTTGCCATACATAATGCCAACTCTCTATAGGTTTGATCTTCACAGATTAACATGCGCAACCTATTGTCCAGACCTTCTATGATGCCACTTGCCAAACATCTCTATAGTTAGATCTCCTTCTGGCAATTTCCTATCAAATTCATACTATACTTGGACTTCTACGGGTCTCTGTGTTTGATTTTGGCTTCACACCTGTAGATTATAGAGTTTTTTCTGCCTCTAGCCTGACTTGAGCCATGAACCTTGACCTAATTTCCATGGGAGTTTGGCAACTTAACAATTAAGCTATAGGGCCCAAACCCTTTTTTTTTTTCACTTAATACAGCAAATATTAATTAATTTTGCAGTATGAATAGAATAAAAATAAAGTAGATTCTTACTTTTTGGTTTGTTAAAAATCTTGATTTACTCAAGATAAGACAGAAATATAATCATAATTAAAAAAAAATTTTTTTTATATAATGAATAATAAATAGCTTTTGCACATGTTTGTTATATTAATAAGTCAATTAAATATAATATCTAATCCCATGATCACACTTTGAGTAATTACTATATGTTTCTGTTATTCATTTAATTTCTAATACTACAGTAATAATTTGCTAAATCTATAAGAGACTTCATAATGTTTTTTTTTTTTTTAATTTAATAGTTCATGATTTTTTATTTTTTTTTACTATGAAATAAATTAATTTTTAGGCCAAAAATGGCCAAGCCTAAAATTTTTATGCAACAGAATATAAGTAACTGATAAAGTTTATAGAATAACCCTTTTAAAAAATTTTCTATAGTACTAAGATTCTTAAATATAACAGTGCTAGATGGTTCACATCTTATATAAACATTAATATTTTCTATATATCAATATCATTCAGTCAGTTTGCAAGATATAAAGAGCCAAATTCATCAATCTTTTCTTGTTTTTTGGTCTATTAACCAGAATTTATTCAATTATAAATTTATATACATACCAGAAATGAAGCAATAATATCGATATGTTTATATACAAAATCTGCATTTTATTAATAATATGTATAAAAAACTCTCACCGTTTATTACTTGTACACAAACTTTATACAATTTAATTATCTAAAAAAGAGCTAATAACTTCTCTTTTTACTAAGCTAATCTTAGTTTTGCTCTTAAATAAACTTGTTCTTTATACAAAAATATATATAATACTCTAGTATTAGCTCTAAATCTTCCAAACTTATCGAAAAACGGCCTCTTGGCCTTTTTTTTTAAAATTCGCAAATAACTTCATAACTGCTATCCAAATCTCTTCCACAAGTTTAAGAAAACTTAAAGAGCTGACCAGCCCCATCATAACAAGCTATAGCTCAAGCTTGTAGACCCAAACCCGACGAAGTTATTTTTAAAAAATTCCAAACTCTCCTAACTTTTTTTTTCTTTTCTTTTGTCTTCTGCCCCTAAATCAACACTTAGATACGTTTTCTGTGTAACTTCTACTGCATAACCCACACTGCCCAGGCCCCAAATATTAGTGGTTTACTCTTAATTATACCTACTATATTTAATTTTTTTCTAACCTAGTACAATATTAAACTTTAGCAAATTTGGCATTATTAAATTTATATAGAGTAACCTTTTAGCACCAACCAAATTAACATAATACACATACCTGTAACATGTTAAGATTGGACCCGTGTTTACCTGGCACCCTGTGATTATTTGTCACCCTGTGGTTATTCATCACTCCCTATAGTTATTTGTCATACCCTACAATTACCTGTCATATCTATAATTATTTGTCACACCCTATACTTACCCTACTATCTTTCTATTTAATCCCAATCTTTAAGAAAATGCCCACTTCTACTCATACTACTGCTGATACTATCGACTTAGATACTTTCTATAACCAATTCCCAAACCGCTTTGGAATTTGAATCTATAAAAACAACCCTAATACTGCCAAACCTATCCCATCTAGCGTCAAACCTACTACCTGATTTATTTATCTTCATAGTGGTGATAAAGCTACCTATTTCTTTAAAGCACCAATTTCAACTTCGATCGTTACCTGCATCTGCAAAAAATTCTATACCCACTTCATTTTCAACAACAACGATATTTATATATCTAATACCGAAAACCTTTCCAAAATAACTGCTTCTACCAAAACCCTTACAAAAAAACTGAACAAAACAACTGAATTCATTCCTCTATCGCCAATTCGTAACCAAACTGATACTAGACAACTTGAAACACATGATTGCAAGAAATGCCAAAAACCAGTTGAATGTAAATTTTCTCCTGAAGAAAGTCGGCACTACCTTCACGAAAATGCTATCTATTATAAAGATAACATTTATCACAAAGCATGTCTTTCTGATAACAATACTCTCGAACAACTCACTCCTCTACCCGACACCTCAAAAACACCAGAAAACAATCCATCTTAACTATTATTTCAAACTTTGTCCAAACTTCATCATCCATTTTTAAACAACCAGAACTCTCTTTTACCATTACCCAACCTTCCTCTACTCCTAATACCCAATCTTCAACCTCTTCTTCCCAACAATTTATCACTCCAACTTTACAACAAACTACTTCATTTACTACCTTTCAACATTCCTCCACATCTTCTAACCCCCTCTCTCCTTCTCCTTCTACTACTTCTACTCCTCAAACCGAAACTCAACCAAGTATGATAGAAATCGATTCACAAAATGATACAACCACAATCCTGACAACCCAAATTATTGACTCAAACCCCCAACCTTTCCATACTACTGCAATCCAACAACCCTCCAACTCCTATTACTAATTACACCCTACTCTGACAGCACTTCTAATAATAACAACTCTCCACCCAATCCTCAACGCAATACTCATTCTTCAACTACCCAACCTTCCTATGCTACAATTGCCCAGCAGCCCTCTGAGAACTTAACTTATCAAAATTTAAACACTCTTGCTAGCCAACCTAAAGTACATACCAAACTAAACCCAACCTTTGACTGGCTCCAAAACTTCCCTATTTCTGACAACATGAAAGACAATAAAAAATTACAAACAACCTTTTCCATAAACTTATACGACTTTCTTAAAAAGCAACTTTACAACTTCTATCCAGGTAGAATTATTAAAGAAGCAACCTATAATCGTAAACCTTTAAAAGCAAGCTTCTATCATATTATCCAGAAAATAGCTAGAAAATGCCCTTAATTTCTGATCGACTATATCTTCCAGCTTCACCCAAATATTAGTAAAGATGCTACTATTCTATTCAAAACTATTGAAGGCTTTCTTAAAAAAATCATACTCTGATTTACTACTATTCTCTTTATTAAACTAAACTATGCAGAAATTTTTGCTTCTTCTGCTACCATTCCTCCCTTGAAAGTAGAAAACCATATTCAATTTTGTATCAATCTAGCACGTCTTCATCTCTACTTATCTGACAATTACCATGCTATTAACTATAAAAAATTTACTGAAGACTTTAACCTTCGACCCAAATCCTTTACTTTTATCTCCCACATCATATCTACTAACTTAACTGGAAAATATCTCACAATTAAATCAGACAACAAACTCAATGTTAACCTCCTCTTTAATCTTCCTAAAAACTTATTCCTTGAAAAATATTCTATCCCCTTATTTAAAAACTCCTTAGACCACTTTAATGAATGGTTTGATATAGCCTTTCCTGTCTTTAGCCACCAATTCTCAACCCCTCCCAATAAAGAAGAAACCAAATCACGCTTACAATCCCAAATCCGAAAACAATTCATCCTTCAGCTCAAAACCTTTTTACCTACCTTCATACATTTCCACAAACCTTATACCTTCCAAGATCAGTGAGATGAATGCTACTGCACAATAAACTTCCATATCCTCATATACAAGCACGAAAACTGCTCCTATGTAACTGATCACAAACATGACATGAATACACTGTTTAAAGATACCAAAAATGCCTCTTTTCAAGAGTACCCCAAAGAAACCTTAACTCTTGATGAACTTCAAATTGATGACTCAATTTTTCATATTGATGGAAATTATGAAGCTACTTTTTCTAAACCAATACCTACTATTCTCCTTGATAAACTCACTGATCAAGCAGAAGAAAAATACTGCAAAACCAACTCTCTTTCAATGTCAACTGGCTACCGCAACCTCTTCTTTTACAAATATCTAACTGCCTATCAAAAAACTGTTGCCAAAACCTTGGTTTTAAACACCTCACTAAAGATTTTGCCATGGGAAAAATAATGCAAAACCTTATTCCTACTGACTTTTTAGCCAGAATCATTACCTACTATGACTTGTTTCTTGGTAAACAACCCTCCTATGCCCAAACTGCAAAATATTACAAAGAAACAGCCTATCCTGAAGCAGAATTACTTCTAACAGTTAAATTCAACCTCAACTTCTTAGTTCCTAATGAAATAGAGGACTCTTTATTTCTTAAAGAGTCTCCTTTTCAATAAATATGTCTTCTACAAACCCCATTAATACAGCTATCGCCTTATTAAAAGAAGCAACCAAAGCATTTAATAAGAAGAATGATGTAAGTAGGCAGATGGATAAGCCTATTTACCAGAAGATCCAGATAATGACGGTCCTCTAACACTTAATCTGAGGGCTTCTGAATCTTGCGGAGCTGTGCAAGCCGGGTATACAGTGATCGCTGTAGAAGACATTCCTCATATGGTTTCATCTTCAACATCATTAGCCCCCTATGAACCACAACCAATATTATCTTCTCAAAACCTAATCGACCAGCCTCCTACAAATTTCAACTTTGACAATGAACTACTTCCAGACTCTGACCCAGACAATAATTTACTATACAACCTTGATGACCCTCAACTCGAAACTATTACACAAATAACTAAGGATCTAGGCCCTATAGACCCCCTTACATGTTATAACAAGTTTCTCTTTTACCACAGGCTACTACTACTAGAACACTCTCAAATCATTTTTACCTTTCTTCAATATATCAGACATGACTTTCCTCCTATTACTTACCAAACCTTATTAAAATTTCAATTTTAAACATCAAAGATCATAATTATGACTATATTGAAGCACATATCTATCTTTTACATGAGACATATCCACTCCCTAATTATTTTATACCCCCTTTTTCTCAACTTCTTAACTGGTTTCGCTATGTTCCTCTTAAATCAAAACCCTCTTCCCCATATCATATAAATCTTATCAACACCCTGGGCTACCCAGCCCTCTTAACCTTTCTATATGTACTCACAATATCCATGGCTTCAACCAAGATCTCAAACGACAAGTCTGGGAACATTACTGCTTATCCAACAATTTGGATATAATTTGCCTTACCAAAACCAAACTTGCTAATAGTCATCTTACCTCCAAATCTCTTAAAACCCAACACTATACATACTTCTGGTCGTGCACTGATAGTTCTAAAGCTGGAACTGCCATTATAGTCCGCAACTCCTTAACTCACCATATTCACAAAATAACCTCTATCTCTGGCTATGCTCTTTTAATTGATTTGTTTTTCAAACATGATTTCAATTCCGTATTATTTCAACTTATCTCCCCAACAACAATATTACACTCTGTCTTAATACTCAAAACACTATTATCCTATGGTTACAAGAAGCCCACACACTTAATCTACTTCCTATTACACTGGAAGACTTCAATGCCTCTACTAACAACATTCATTCTACTTCTATCAAATATAAACTTCTCCAATACCTCTTATATAATAATATATACAATTTAGCCTCTCACTCTAATTCATCTTCACCTACTTGGCATAGCTCAAGATATAGTAGTGAAATCGATTTCATCTGGGCCTATCACACTATCTTAACCTATCTTACTTCCTTTAGCACTGATGATG
>CAJVPU010001264.1:0-13449 GCA_910591775.1 Dentiscutata heterogama | reverse complement strand
TTTGTTTGTGTTAAATTAGTGTTTCCGGGTTACCGCGGGTCACTCATGTCGATCCTATAATAATTGAAAGTTGAATACGAATTTGGCTCTAAAGGAGATACTGTGTAGTAGGAACGAAAAGTGTGTAAATCGAAGCTGATATTATATTTCTTAGGTTTAGTGCCAAACATGTGAACCTCAGAAGACATTACAAGAATAGACAAGTATGGATGATTGTTTCAACTTATTGTTATGATGAGAATGAAATAGATTAGATATTATTCAAGAAATTGTTGATAGAGTTCTAAATTTATTAGATTTAAGTAGAGTAGGTTATATTCCCCGGGTGGACTTATGCGGCTAATGTCTTACTTCCCAGAATTATGCGAATGATCATAAAATTTGCGTGCAATTTACCACGTGATAAATATACTAAATTTGGATTGGTCAGTTTCTTCCGGAATTTATGTTGTTTGATTTCTACTCGGAATATGCCGGAACGGTACAGTATAGTAAAAAGATCGCTCATAAAAAAAACCTCCCGATTGATTAAAAATCAACCAATCACAGGCACTAATTACTATTATACGCATATTCGCATACGGGGTCTTTGCCTTGATAATCACCTTCCGACATTTCCGATCGGGCTAATTCGGACAAAACCAAACCCGCGTATTAGTTCATGTTTATATGTAAATCCCCTTTGTATATATTGTTTCAATAGTTTATTCGATAAACTATTGAAACAATAAATACAAGGGGATTTACATATAAACATGAACTAATACACGGGTTTGGTTTTGTCCGAATTAGCCCGATCGGAAATGTTAGAGGGTGGTTTTCAAGACAAAGACTTCATAGGAGGACTTGGCTGATGAATCAATTGCCCAGGTAACTTATTTATTCACTTTAAAGTACTTTTTGGGAACACAACGTTTCACTAACAAAAAATCACCGTAAAAGCCATTTTTCGCTTCGATAGAACGTCTATATTCACTATGCAAAAATAATCAGTAATAATCAGTATCCCCGCGAACTTTACTTAGAAGGCAAAATATGCCTACCGTTTATTGGACCATATCAAATTATACTGTAGAGTGAAGGTAACCAGAAATGTTTTCGTCTAAAACTATTTTATTACGTTAGATTTAAATAAACTTTTATTTTTAACTGTTTAATTTGAATAGGTACAAGCTCTTTAACAAGAAGATCCGGGTTTAATATTTAAATTTGGTCGGTTCTTGTAGTGTGTTTGAGCTTGTCAACCGTGAATTAATAGTTAAAGATTTAATAGGTTTAATTTATATCTTATAATAGGTTGGGTTTATTAGTAATAAATATCTTATTTACCCACTTTACGCGTCTCTACATATTAATAATAAATTCTTTCGCGTGTATTTATTAATTTGTAAGCTTCTTTATACGAAGTTTCTTTCATTTTCTAATATCGTAGTATTAATTAAAAATTATGCATTTGATTGGTTAATTATCACGGGAAATCACGACAAAAATCAACCAATCATATAAATGTCTTTCTATGAGGCAAAGACTCCATATTCGCATATCGATATGTAATGCCCATTAAATTCGAATGTTGCAATAATTCCTGTATGCACATGAAACAGTTACACGAACTTGATAAATCGAAAGTTGAGTGAAGTTTTATAAAGTAAATAATAAATTTTAAAAACCTTGACCTATATAAATTTATCAGTTTAAATAATTCTTATACAGTCAGATCTTCCTAAGTATATACGCACTGCATAATTTTGCTAATTACACACTCTCTTTAAGTGCACATCATTATGGTCACGAGGGGTGCATTTAGACTACTGTATACGTATATAAATTTTTTACAATATTACTGCATACAATATGAAATTATCATTTTTCTTTTAAAAAAAAAACTTTTTTTTAACTTGGTTGGCGTGTAGTTGACGTGATAGCTTACGTGCATAAATCAAAATTATAATTTGAGACCTTTGAAATCATAATACAATACAGCAGTAATATATAGAAATATACTCCAAATTTTACAAAAAAAGTATCTCAAATATATAAAAGTTTTAAATAATAATAAATAATAAAAAGTTTGAATAAAAAGAAGTGTTAAAATTTTAGCAGAAAAAAATTGTAAAAAAATCAACACTTCTTTAGTATATATAAAATATGAAACTATATATACTAACTACAGTATAACTAGCTATACTAACTAACTATATTGACCATATATCGTATACGTAGCTTTACTATACGTGTACATAAATAACTATATATATACATAATTATATGCATTTAATTACGAATTCACGCATTTATTTATAACTTTAATTAGAAAAAAAAGACGTTGAATATATAAACATTACGCCATGACTGTCCGTAAATATTCCTACCTACATTCTGAGAACGAATTGTAATTTTTTTTACAATAAATAAAGCTGTGAAACAATCGATTCGTTAACTTTATTTTAGCGTGGCAAATAACGATACTTGAAAAAAAAATATAAAAAATAAAAAATAATAATAAAATAATAATTTCAAATTACTAATCTTTTTAAATTATAACTTATTATATAAACAAAAATCTTAGGAAATATTTTATTTTATTATGTACAAAAGTGATGGTTGATGTATTTTTGTTTTTTTTTTTGTTGTATTTTTTTTTTGTGTTGATTCTTTTTACTGGCCAGTTATTACATATTTTTTTTTACATACAATCGTAAAAATTCGAAAAGGAAAAGAAAAAGCATATTCTAAAAAAAAAAAAAAAGAGAAAAATTATGTAAAAAAATGTTCTATTTCATGAATGTTTTTTTATAATATTCATTTAAGCGGGTTTGATTGATTGATAAAGGATTTATTTTAAACGGTAAAACTTTTAAACCGTTAACGATCAACGTTAAAAATTATATTTTTATTCATTCAGATTTTGCCCGAGGATATTCATGTTTGGTCTTTTCGTATTGGTCGATCTTCTTTTACGTAAAGAAACATTTTGTAAATCAATATCTTGAACGTGTGAATCAGTAGCAGCGCGTTTTAAAGAAGGTCTTTTATCCAATGGAGGACTTATTGAAGTAGATTGAGGAAAAGAAATTTCCGTAAATTCTTGTTGTTGTTGTTGTTGCGGAGGTGGTTGTTGTTGAAAATTAATCATAGTAGTAGTAGAATCATCATTATTAATAATTGTAGATTGCGATGGAGATCCATGATGAGATAAATAATGATCGTTAGGAACATCCGAGAATTGGACAGGTATCGTGGTAAATTGATGAGAAAATTGATTATGAGTAGGATATTCGATAAAAGAACCTTCATTTCCGTCGGAGAAAGTATCGATCGAACCGAAGTGAGGGTCTTGATTCAAAGAATCAGTCCAAGGCATTTGATTAAAGAATTGAGTAGCGTTAGAAAGGCTAATGGTCCTTGCTTGCCGATAAGATTCCATAAACTTGATAATACCACGACAGTATTCATTGTCACCTTTTAATATATCTAAATCGATTTCTTTAACGAATTGATGAAATTTATTTAAAACGAAAGTGGTGGAAAGAGGAGAGGATTGGTGTAAATCATCTTGAGTTGATGAAATATTATCATAAGAGCTATAAATATCATTATCATTATTCATACTTGATTCAAATTCCAAATTATGTTGAGGAGTACTTTTTCCGCTTTCATCACTTGTAGAACCGACAGAAGCAATTGAAGGAGTTTGAGGAGTAACATTTAAAGTTTCTAATGGATGATTATGATTATATAAAAGATGAATTTCGCAAGGATGAGATAGATTAAGTCGACTTTTTTCAAGACGAATTTTTGCTAAACATTGACAATTCGTATTTCGACTTCTTCTTTGACCAGCTTTTTGAGCATAAGTTTTTTGCATATACTTGATAGCTGCGATATCAGCGTGTCGACAATGGAAATCTTTATGATAAATAACTTTAATTCCTTTAACTTTATCAGCTCGAGTAATACGAAAAACGGTTCCTGTTTTATTTTGAAAAGCCGATCTCCATTCTTCGATTGCTTCAGTTGATGCGATATTTACATAAAAAGTTGAATCGAAGGCTGCCGTTGGTGCTCCATCAAATTTTTCAAGGTCGATTTCTTTATAAGATTTTATAATATACGTATAATTATCTGGAAGAACTTGCCGTAAATATTGTGGCAATTGATCGTAGGTTCTTGGCGTCGGTCTACTAGTCGTATCGGTTCTACTTTTTAACCGATGTTGAAGACGTTTCTGTAATTCTAATCGAGATGAAAGATTATCATTGGACGACGACATTATTAAAGTATGAAACGAAAAAAAAATAAAGTATCTAATTTTTTTTTGATCGGTTATTATTTAAGTATGAACGAAAGAAAAAAAAAAAGTATTTTATATAAAGATCAAGTCAAGAACGGTCGTTATTCTTCTTATTCCTTTTTTTTTTTTTTTTTACTTTTTTTTTTTTTGCTCAAGACTACGAAGGGCGAAAAAAAGAAATCGCGCTGTTTTCGATTATATTTATACTCAACAAAGGTTTATACTCAACAAAGATTATATTATACTCAACAAAAAAAAAAAAAACAAGGGTTAGTTCAATTTGATATTTTATCAATAACAGTTTACAGTAAAAATAAATGGTAGATTGTGAGTAATAAATAATCCCTCGTTTTTATTCTTGTATATATTTAAAGTACTGCATATACTACGTATTCACATATTATTTATTGTTGTACATGTTTACTTTTTGAAAAATATATTCTGATAAGGTAATTTTTTCTATAAATAAATCATTTTTTTAACATCGACATGGGATAGTACACACAGTACACGCAATTACTTGAATTGCTTCTATTGATAGTTCATTAATTCATATAATGTGTTACTTTTTTTATTTGTTTAAAATAGATTTTCATAAGCTATTGTATTACCTTCAATATAATAATTTATTTTTAATAACGATAATTACGATAATTATTAATCACTTTTAACGTTTACTCTTAATTATCACTTCATCACTTATATCATCCACGTGTGGCTTATGTTTTAAAAATAACCGTATGGATATAAATGTCAAATGTATAGATTATCATTTATATATCTGTTACCGGTGATTAAGTCCGATTATCAAATCACTAGATTTATATGTGAAACTTTCTTCTTTAGGATTCGGTCTAGCATTTTCTTTGTTGAACACTCTTGCTTTCTATCTAGTTTCAGTGGCTTATTCAACCCTGCTCCCTAAAAAAAAAAAATTATGACGACAAGCATGAATAAGCATATGTCGACCTGGCGTAGCCTTAGAATACCTCCTGAAGAGTTGAGACTAGATACTACTTTGAAATGTGGTCAAGCTTTTCGGTGGAAAGTTTCGGGCGAAAGTCAATGGTATATATCTTTTTTAATAAATTTATTATTATAAATTAAATTTATAATAAATTTCTATAAATTTATTATAAATTTTACTATAAATTTACTATAAATTTATTATAAATTTACTATAAATTTATTATAAATTTACTATATATAAATTTATTATAAATTTATTATAAATTTATTATAAATTTATTATAAATTTTTTTATTAATTACAAAATAAATCTATTGTAAACTTTATGTAAACTTTATTATTAACTATAATATACTGTATAACAATATAACTTATGCAACGAACGATATATACATCTATATAATATAATATATACATATATATATTATAAAACTGTAAATTGATATTAATTATTTTCCTTAAATTGAATTGATTCATTATTAAGGTCCTGCGCTTTTAAAGGAAGGTTTATCACTCTGAGACAAACAGGTACATCATACATTTATCTTTATGAACGGTTTTATTTTTGTACAAAGAAAACAAAGTGGACTTGTATTCCTATTATATTTTAAACATTGAATGAATTGCATAATAAAAGTTTAGTTGATTTTTTCTATTTAATATTTATTATATTTATTTATTTTATTCATTTTATTCTTATTTTATTGAATGATATTTTTAGATTCGGATATAGAATATCAATCTTATTTCCCGATAAAAAAATCTTCCGATGAAGTTAATCATGAATTTGAACTAATTGATAAATTTCTCATGGACTACTTTAATTTAAGTCCAATGATTAATTTACGTGAATGTTATGATCGCTGGAGCATGGCAGACAAACATTTTGCAAAGATAGCATGTCAATTTAAGGGTATTAGAATATTACGACAGGATCCTGTTGAAAACTTGTTCAGTTTTATTTGTTCTACTAATAATAATATTAATCGAATCTCTCAAATGGTAATTTTTTGGGACGGGTTTGCTATTTCATACGTTTTTACTGTATCATTTTATCGTTTTTATCATTTTTATCATTTTTATCGTTTTTATCGTTTTTAATTAAGTAATTATTATAAATCATTTTTTTTTTATATATATTTTTTTACTAGATTGAAAAGTTATGTAGTAGATATGGTAATTTGGTGTATACTTTAAATGGTCATGAATATTATGACTTTCCCACTTTAGACAAACTTGTTTCATCAAACGTTGAATCTGAGCTCCGTCAGTCAGGTTTCGGTTATAGGGCAAAATATATTTCCCAAACGGCTAAATATTTGACGGAGAATTATTCCGATGGAGAAAAATGGTTATATTCTTTGCGCAATGTAGATTATAAAGAAGCACATTCTGCTTTGTTAAAACTTTCTGGTGTGAGTACAATTTATTTTTTTTCATTTTCATTTGATTCATTTCCTTTATTGCTTGTTTATACAAGTACAATTACAGAATGAATTAATTAAAATTTTTGTTGTTACCCTTTTTTTTACGTCATTATTTTATTAGGTGGGTCCGAAGGTTGCCGATTGTGTGGTTTGTATTTTATCTTAATTCAATTTTTTTTAATTCACTTTTTTCGGATGCTTGATTTAATTCTTAATTTAAGTTTATTAATTATTTGTTTAATTAATTATTTGTTTATTTAAATTATATAATTCATTATCTGATTTGATTATGTGATTTTTTCAGTGTTTAATGTCTTTAGATAAGAATAATGCAATTCCAATTGATACACATGTCTGGCAGATTGCACAACGAGAATACGGATTTGGTTCAAAAGGTTCAAAAAGTACAAAAGGTACAAAAGGTACAAAAAGTGTGACTACAAAAACATTAACTAGTCGGTTATATGAAGAAATTGGTGATCATTTTCGGAATTTATTTGGTGATTATAGTGGTTGGGCACATTCGGTAAATTATTGATATATTAATTTCGAATTTAATTTTTAATAGAATCTTAGTAACCTAATCATTAAAACTAAATAGGTCTTATTCACCGCTGATCTTAAAGCTTTTCAAGATAGACCATCCTCCTTTACCACAATGGATATCACAATAGATACCACAATTGATGCCAAGATTGATTCAACTTTATCTGAGAGTGATAAAATAATTGTTCCTAAGAAAAAATCTCGTTCTAAAAATATTCAAAAAGAATCAATTCTCCCGAGTAACAAAAAGACTAGAAGGTTCTAATATAATCATAAAGTGATTTACGTCAATTTGTAAATTTGTAAATTTGTAAATGTCAATTTGTCAATTTGTTAGTAGTAATCATTTAATAATAAATAGAAATAATGTTGATAATATACAGTATAATCAGTAATATTTTAAATACGTAATATATATCACTCGTGACTTTGTCAAATGTTTCATTGTATGAGAACATGTACATCACATGAATACAAAAGTGGCGTACAAAATAAAAGAAATCACAGATTTCATCAAAAATCACATTAAAAGTTGAGTGATATTTAAGTAAAAACCTGTTTAAGTCTAGACTTGAATTAAAAATAAATCCGGAGGCGACCGTATCTTATAACCATATTAGTAATAAATTACACTGGATAATTTTTCTATTATTAGTTTTTTTTTATTTCTCCGATAGGAAGATTATCTATTATTAGAACAACCTTAAATTTCCGTGACATACTTAAAGTTACGTTAGCATAAAATTTTGCCCATAATCTACATTAATGGCGGTATGTTTAGTGAGGTAGATCATTTCTTATAATGCTTTCCAGGTGCGCTAGATATACGTACGTACAAAGTGTGTAAACCCACATTATATACATTATGTTCCGATTGTGCACACATTTTTACACATCTCTACACATTTGTTTATCATCTGTCCCTAATTTTGATTGTTTGTCAAATAAATTTAACTGATTTAGACAATGCATAACGTCACGGTGTTTTAACTTTTTTTTACTTTCTGAAACACTGAGCTGCCACCCGTAAACCTATAAGTACTTTGTGTGAAACAAAGTACCGATTAAACTTTAAAACCCTAACTAATACCTAGTTTTCCATTTTATTTATTTTCATGTATGTCATATGCTCAAAATTTTTGTCCACATAATCCCCACATTTAAACTAATTTTAGTTTTTTTTACAGTAATACACAGTAATACGAAAAAAAAATTGCAAGTACATAATCAATTGCATAACTACACAAAATACTTACGTACTTATGTACATAAGCTTTGTACGTTCGTACGTACGTAACATTTTTATTACACGTGTTTGGAAATTAGCATTAATAGATAAACGGGTATATTTTACATATGTCAAATTTTTTCTTAGAGTCCATGTGCTAAATTAATTCCCTTTATCTTACTTTTATATTTTTCTTATCATACCTATCATCATACATTTCTTATATATTATTATACGTATTACTTGTATTAAAAAAGATACGATGATAGCAATTAATCGTACATTTAATCATACGTATCATAAAATCAATCATACGTAACGCGTGAATCATATCTGAAATGATTTTATATATTTGATATATTTACCAATCAATAATTAGTAATGATTATAGTAAAGAGAAAATTTGCATGTATTTTTGATGTCAAAATATCATTCATTTTTCAAAAAAAAAAAAAGATCACATTATTTTTAATTATTTATTATTATTATTCATTGTTAAAATTTCTGATGAATGTTTAACCGATGCATTGAATTATGTTTTTTTTTTGCATTATTTATGATCTACACGTTGAATTATTATTATCTGTTATTACAATTCACGTACGTACGTATAACGTATAGTGCGTATGAATTTACGCGTTTTGTTAAAAAAAAACATTATATACATTATATAATATTGTATACATGACATTGTATACATTATATAACATTGTATACATTATTAATGTCAATTTATAAATATGATACAGGTATATTTAAATATATATATGTATATCTGTATTTATCAGTTATTATTTTAATTAATGAGTGTGAGATTTCCTCCCTGTTTAGTCTTAAAGGTTAAATGAGAAAAGTGGCTTGGTTTATGTAATCATAATTTATGTATGCGTTTACGTGTGCGTGTGTGTTTTGTTTTGTTGTTTTATTGATTTTTCTTTTATTGGTACTTTAAACAATGCATGAATAAAAATAGTAGAGTATAAATAAATAAGCCCTACATAACTATATATACTGTATGTACTATATCTGGTATGTTAAAAATGAATTTCGGTTGATATAAACAGCATTTCCTTTCCCTTTTTTCCCTTAAAGGATTTTGTTTTAAAAGAATTTTTAATTATTACAGTATTTGAAACTTTTGTATTTCACAATAGTGATCCGATACCTAATACGTACGTACGTGATCGAAATTCATAACTGATAATAGATAAGACTTTTTCTTTGTTTGGTTAGTGTCAACCGGTTATCCAGGTATACATATGTATGTACATGGTACGTACCTGGTACGTACGTACCAGATTTATCATTATACGTTATCATTATGGTTATACGGTACTTTTG
Source organism: Dentiscutata heterogama (assembly GCA_910591775.1). Classification (NCBI taxonomy): domain Eukaryota; kingdom Fungi; phylum Glomeromycota; class Glomeromycetes; order Diversisporales; family Gigasporaceae; genus Dentiscutata; species Dentiscutata heterogama. The sequence goes on along the minus strand of CAJVPU010001264.1, from coordinate 3,644 downwards.
AGAACACATTGTTTCACCAAAAAAAAAAAAAAATTCACTATAAAAAACTATCATTTAATCTTAAAACGAACGTTATAACATTTACTGTGCAAAATAAAAATTCTGTAATATTAAACGTTAAGTAAATAAGTTTAAATTAAGAGTAACTTTAAATTTTTTTAAAGGGTTTTATAAGCATATAATTAAGGTTTTATTAAGGTTATTGTATGACTAATTAGAAAATAGTGTCGAATTTAGACACTATCTAAAATGTATTATTAGTAAATTCCGTTAATATCTAAAAGCTTTATGCATAAATAAATCTTACAAATAATCCGTATGTACATACGTACGTACTGTACGTATGTACATACATATGATGTGTATTTTCGTCATACACTCGGATATTTAGCTTGATTGTCATAAGTTCATTTCAACACAAGAATAACCAAATTAGACAACAAATGAATACTTTTACTATTAGGTTAAGGCTCAAAAAAAAAAAAAGATACTTCACCATGAACAAAGAAAACAACTATATTCATGAGCAAGTAAGAAGAATAAAAGCACCTGTAAGGAAGAAGCATACATAAATGAAGGTAAAATTTAGTAAAGTCAATCAGATAATATTGTAGCAATTAAAAAAATATAACGTATGCTCGATTTTTAACTGAATGAGCAAAATGCAGTTTTCAATTAAAAAAAAATTATTGCATCGATGAAGTGGTTTATAAAGAAAATTCTAAAGTTTTTTTTTAAGTAGACAATTTCAAATATTGTAGATACTGCAAGTATTTATTTATAACGTGACAATAATGATAAATACGGTAATTAATATCAAAAATGAACTAGCCAAATTAATTCAAAGGTATTTTTTTCCTAGAGATGATATACAAGAGCAATGTTACAAAATACAAATAACGATAACAGGATAACGATAATGTTATTCAAGCTAAATTATTACTCCAGATAGTAAGTGATATATAATATTACGAATGAATACTAGATTTTCTGAACAATTTTTAAAAAGATATTCCAATATTATTTTAAGTTTCGGCCAATAATTTCTCTCACTTTAGGGCTTATTACAGTACAGTGTTTAGTAATATACCGTATAATCTTTATAGTGATATTATTATATCACGTAAAGGAACCTTATAATCACGGGCTTAAACATCATATGCAGTTTTATTTATCGCTATCACTTAAGGATAATATATATAGATATATATATAGAATAGTATATAACTGATATATCTGTATATATACATATCTGATATACAGTATATATATTGAATATATAATATATATATTAAATATATAATACGTATATTAATTATTTTAAAATTATATATATATATATACTGTATATTTAAAAATTTTATTAACTAAAAATTATTCCGATCTCGTGGGCATAATTAATACAGTACAGTTTCAGGTGATTGCATAATAATAAAAGTATACCCTATATACTATTAAATAAGTACAATAATTGTAACCAATCATTTTATAGCCCTTATAGTGGTTTGAGAAATTCCTTATAATTATTATAACTAGAAATATGAAATTATACATACATACGTACGTGCGTACTTACGTACTATCAGCTATATACCTGATACTTTATACGTACAGTATATTTACAGTATATTTACAATATATACATATATATATAATAATAATAATAAAGGGATACTAATGTCTGCCAAGTAAATTTATAACCTAATACATAGAATACATAATTCAATTATCTAAATTCCTTTTTTGACATTATTTAATTATTACGTATTCACGTATGCACGTATAACTACTGTATCTGGTATACAGGTATATATACGTAACAGTACGTATAAAGAGGATTTACATACTGCTTTTACGTAATGCAAATCTCACATGTGACTAATTAAGGAAATATTATTATCCGAGAGGCACGTACGTACGTACCAGGTACGTACAGTACAGTACGTACAGTACAGTACGTACAGTACGTGCTTGCTTACATATCAGATACGTACGTACGTATTTGTTTAGTGTTCACACCAATATTTCTCTAGAGATTAAGTATTGAATAGAATTTAAGTTTTTAATATTTGGTTCACGAGACGCGAAAGCTTTGAAGAAAAGAAACATCCATTTGTGCTAAATAATTATTATAAAAAGGAGAAAAAAAAAATAAACAAATAATTTTAAGAATAACTTTTATTTTTTTGAGGGGTAGTGCAAATAAACTAATTTTTCGATTATATTATTGTTTATACACGCTCGCAACTTATACTTTCTTTGAATATTGTTTATTCCTTAAATAATGTAATAACATCTTGTATGCATAATTATTGCACAAGAATTATCATAAAAAAAGGTTCCTCAATAAATTTTTATCTTACGCGTTGAGTGACTCTTAATAAAACATTGTTTAAAAAAAATTTACATTCAATTCAACAAATCAAACGAATCAAAAGATATGTTTTCATTATACATGCATAAATATTTACTACAAAAAAAAGTTTCTCAAAAAAGTTAAATTGTACGTATTTTTTATTTATTTAAGGATTTTATTCACTCTCCTAGATTAAAGGATAGCCTGCGAGTATCCGGCAGCTTGCAAAATTTTGAGCAAAGCTCCGAGATTTTCCGATGGTAAAAATGAAATAGGGTCTAATAATGATAATAATATGTAAAATATGTAATATAGATAGATACCTTTACACTTAATGCGCAGGCTGCGCAGTAGATCCAAGAATCTTTAATTTGTCCATCCCTAGTAACATAATAAACATAATAACATAATAAACATGATACCATAATAAACATGATACCATAATAAACATAATTACATAATTACATGATAACAATGCAATATAATAGAAATTTACATAGACCAAATCGTCTTAAACTTTCTGTAATGCATCATAAAGTATTCAATGTATCAATCGTTCTCATATAATAAACAACTTCAAATAATGTGTTTACTAATTCTGTAATTATTATACTATCATTCGTATCATTCAAGTTAATTTTAAACATTATGAAAAATAATAACACTAACGCGGATTGAAATAGTACAGTAGTAAATAATTTATATACACATTTTTTTATAACAAAAATAATGCGACTGCAGCCATAATTATAGACAAAAGAGCTGCCACATTAAATAACGTATCTTCCAATGTAATATACCTTAAAGTATTCACATTTCCCAGCGACACAAAATTCTGTTTAGTTTCATTCTTACTACTATCCTTTGGTGGTGGTGGTGGCCCATATAAAGTTTTATTAACAGTATCCGGTGATTTCCAAATTGTAAATGGTCCTGTGACTCCGAAAACTGTATATACTCCACTATTAATTATTCCTTCTGTTTCCACTTTTATATAAAATAGTGACATATTTTTGACCGTATCTTCCGAAATTAATGGTATTTTCCATAAAAATTCCATTCTCGGAACGTCAACAGCTACCTGTTGTGACCATTCTGATTTAACCTTTGGTGAAACTTTAGTTCCAGCTGTTTTTGGATCATTATGTAATGTTATTTGAAAATTTGTTAATGGTGCATTCGGATTACAATCCGCTGATTTTGCCCAACGAATATATACGTTATAATATGGAACTAATATAGAGAAAGGTGGTGGTGTTTGGATATCGATACAATACATTTCATTTTC
>CAJVPU010001263.1:0-13459 GCA_910591775.1 Dentiscutata heterogama | reverse complement strand
GTTTAGTTATTTGAGTTATTGTTTCTAACTTTAGATTATTAGTTTTATCTTGTAAAATATCTTTTAGGTTAGATTCTAGAAGAGGTTCATAATCAGATACAGAAAATATGAAAAAATAGAATTGTTGAGAAAGTATTAAAGTGTATAGATTATAGAAGGTTAATGATATTGAAGATAATACCACAAAGGAAATGTCTTCTATAGCATTTATTATATACCCAGCTTGTACAATTCCACAAAAGCTAGCAACAATTAAGTTATGCATTAAGAGTTGTTTAAGTTTAGCTCTTCTAGATATCTAATATATTAAGAACTATCCTAATCTAGTTACTCAGATCTTTAATATCTTTTTCTCAGATCTTAGACATGTAGAAGACAATATCTGTGCTTGTGTTTACACGTATACAAATTTTTGAATAAAATACATATTGCTATATACAGTTAATTAATTTAAACTATATGGTCCTACTCTATATATCTATCCTAACCCTTATATAGATTTATTATGGATTTATACTGACTATTTTTAACAATGTTTAGAGGTACATCTATTATACTAGCTTGTATTCCTCTATTTGCCTAATCGAGAACTCTCTGCAGTTACTTGCTTTTAGTATAATGAACACCATATTCAGGATTTGCAAGTAATCTTCCTAATTAGTACTTTTGGGGGTTATTACAATATAGATTAGTTTTTACTAATCTGCTACTAGCATTATCTGGTTTTAACCAAGTTCTAAAAAAGGGTTACTCCACATTAATCTAATTAAGTTGGCATATCAATTAAGGCACACAAGATATTTGTTTTCGATAATCGTCACCATTAGGAATCGAACCCTAGACCTTGCCACTTGGGGGTGATAACTCTATGGTCTGATACCAGAAGTTCGCCTTATTTGTCGATCTATCCGTGATTACCCGTGATAATTAACCAATCAGATATTAAAAATTCATCAGTTTAATACTCATATAAAGAAGCTTAAATACATATAAAAATATTTATCACGTATGTTTTAGAGAATAGGAAATGCGGTAAAGTGGGATAAATATGATTTTCATTATCTGCTATTAATGAATTCAACCACATCAAAAAATTTCACTGTATAAACCAAAACCTTAATTACGGTTAGCAAACCCAAACTCACTACAAGAACAGACCAAATTTAAATATTAAGCTAACTTTTAATATTAATAAAGTTTGTTTCTATTTCAAATTAAATTATCAATAAAGGTTTATTCGAATCTAATGTAATAGAGCAATTTAGGCAAAAAACGTCTCCAGCTACCTTTACAACATAACCTTGCGTGGTCCAATATACAGACGGCAGTATATTTATTTTCTAAGCAAAGTCCGTCAATTTTAAGATTATATTAAATTATTTTTGAATAGTCAACGTTAACACTCGACTACCAAAGATTATTTTTGCGATAGCTTTTTTGTTAGTGAAACGGTACGGTGTATTCCTAAAAAGTACTTTATAATAACATAAGTTATTTACATCAGACAATAAGAAGAATTTCTGTCTATGAACCATCAGACTTATCAAATAACAGAACAGATAGAGATACGCAATACTAATTAACAAATGACTAACTGCAGCATTCAATACATAATTACTAAATAACCATATTGGGAAGCTTATAAATCTCTACGTACGTACTAGTGTTTCCTAAAATGTATAATGTAATTTATATCAATATTATGAGTGAGAAATTTTAACGTAACACCGGCTTCCCAGCAAGTTGTAACAATATTAAAATCATTGCTAATCCCGTACATTGTGGAGATTATTAATTAATCTCCTAACTCCATAATTGCGGCAAAAAAAGGTTTTTTTTTTGCAAAATATTTAGAATCATTTTGTATATATACTTACTAAATAAGAAAGATCCATAGAGGCATTCATAAAGGAAAATTTATAATAAACAATAGAATATTACGCAATAGCATATCATTTGATTTTTTTATTTTAGTGATAATAATTTTTATTCAATGTAAATACAGTTAGACCTCGTTATAGTCACTCTCAATATAGTCACAACCTTGTTATAATCACACTATTTTTTGATCTATCTATTATACAGTAAAACATATAAATTTTGACTTTAATATAGTCACAACTTTTTATAATCACCAAAATTTTGTATCCCAACCTGGTGATTATATCGAGGTCTGACTGTAATTATATTACATTTATTACGTGCATAGCGATCATTTAAATGTAATAAATTGTAAATGCTATAACTGTAAAGATAACTATTAACATTTTTTATAGAATAAGAAGGTACCATGGGCAGGAATACTGGAAATGTGTCCGTCAGGATATTTTCCGCAATCTAAAATAAACGCTTAATAAGTCTTCGGAAAATTATTTAAAAATTCAAATGAAAACGAAACTCACATTCACTTTTAGCCGGAGAATGACCATTAGCAGTGTTAACTACTTGGACATAAGTAATATCACAGAATGCACCAGTTCCTTTATTATTCTATTAATATAAAATTGAAAATTATTATTTTATGAATAATAATTCTGATAAAACCACTTTTAAGAAAAAAAAAAAAAAAGACATACAGAAGCTTCTACTAAAGCCCAGCTATGGTCAACTTCTGGATTGGGTGGGTCAATCAAAGCAATTGGTTTGAATTCAAGAGAAGAAGTATCATTCATGAGAAGAGATTTTGTAACGCTTGTCGGGGCACTGGAACCGACTAAAATATAATTAGCGGGTTAAAAATTTGTAAAAGTTTTAGATTATAAGATCGACGCATACTTTCGTCACCCATTGTTGAATCAATAACTTTAATTTCAGCTACATATGAATACGGAGCATTGGCAACGTCTTTAGCGTCATTGAAGAGATATGCATCACTTCCATCTATTAAAAAAAGAAATTTGTCACATAAATATGATGCCACGTTAATCTGAATTTACATGAATTAAGACAGGATAAATACAATATTTGCAAGTAGGACCATCGGCTTCAGTACACCACTTAAAATGAAATAGTGCAGTAGCATGCAACACGAATTTGAGAACATTCCCAGAAGGAACCTTTAAGGCGTCTGGAATAACCAAATCTTTAGGAAATTCTATAAATTATAATAGAAATTACATTTTAGCAGGCTTGAATAGATTTTATATCATGAAATTTAGATGGATATATTACCTGTGTTAGTGCCGATTTTTTGCGGAGTCTTAGGCATCTTACGGCAGTGAAAAAAAAAGTATTTGAATGTAACATAGAAGAGTAAAAAAAAAGAACTTATTTATAAAAATATTTCAATTAATAATAAAACGGCAATGAAATTTTATTTTAGAAATTTTTAAATTTTGTATTGGCAATGGAATTCGTTTTAGAAAGTTTTGAATTTTGTACTGGCAATGTAGTTCGTTTTAGAAAGTTTTAAATTTTGTATTGTAAATGATAAATGTTCATTGATGAAATTAATAATTTATTTTTGTAGCTATACGTATTGCAATTATGTTATGCTTAATATACAGTATGCTTGATAAAAATAGTATAATATATACTTTACTAAGTCATGACTTATTCACAATTGTAACTAAATTAATCATAAATAAATTAATAATTCGTCTTTTGAAATTCACTATCAATATTAATCTAATACAGTGTAATTGTTATTTTGACAAAAAACTTTAAAATTTACATATATTTGGCAACGAATATAATTGAATATATTGACAATTTAATATTATTGATTATATATTTAACAATTGTACATAAATGGCAACTTAATCATTGGCGTATTATTTATTTTCTTTGTTGAAAGTGCGCGCGTACAAGTTTTGCACCACAATGGTTATGTAACATTTTGGTATCAGCACTAAAGTTTCAAGTTTTTCGTTTTTATTATTGGCCAAAGGTTATATGAGTTTATGTCTTTAATCTGATGGTTTAAGTGTAGTGCTCCGTGGCGAGTAAAAAAACTCAAAACCTTGAAACCTTTAAAGCAAATCAGGTGTAACCAGTAACAATCGGGACGCTGTCACATGAATTCCAGACTCCCCGATCTCAATCATTTTATTCTGATGCAAATAAAATTTCACGATTTTTTTCCATTCGTTTTTACTAGATAAATGCCAGTATTAAGTCCGGAGCTAAGGGCTACTGCAAATACAGTATTTATTTGTTTAAGATATGGTGCCGGAAGCTTATACCCGACAATCACGTGAAATGATTCAATTTTCGCGTGACTGGAATTGACTAATAAAAACTGATGTATTTCGAACATTTTTGCAAATACTGCGCCAAAAAAATAGCATTTTTTAAAATGCTTAAACTTTTTAAAGTCAAATTTTTTTTAAAAAAACTGACCGATAACTTTATACATAGAAATGAGCTCCACAAAGTTATCGGTTAATTTTTTTAAAAAGCTTCTTCTATAAAGAGTCATACCGATTTGAAGATTGAGTTTTTTTTCGAACAGCTACAACTTTCTATAGAAGAATTTTTTTTAAAAAAAATTAACAGGTAACTTTGTAGAGCTGATTTCTATGTATAAAGTTATCGGTCAGTTTTTTAAAAAAAAATTGATTTTAAAAAGTTTTAGCATTTTAAAAGTGCTATTTTTTTGGCGCAGTATTTGCAAAAATGTTCGAAATACATAAATTTTATTAGTCAATTCCAGTCACGCGAAAATTGAAACATTTTACGTGATTGCCGGGTATAAGCTTCCGGCACCATAAATGCAACTATTTGAGCCTGGAATCCGACCCAACACTGCAGATCACGGAGATCGAGTGAGATAAGTATACATTATTGGGCAAAAATTGTTGAATAACGGCAATTTGGCAAATGAGCACGTGCCGCTTTGCGGCACGTGTAGCCAATCATTTGCCAAATTACCGTATTCGACAATTTGCCCAATAATGGTGTTATCCGGCAATTTATGATCATGATTGGTAGGGAGTCGCTCGCTGAGTTTTATTTTTTGAATATTGGAATAACATAATTATATCGTAACACATGAAAAAAATAACAGAAAGAAATTTTTTCATGATCATATGAGTTTGCCGGATAATTGTATTTATTGCATTTACTGAAATATCGAATTTCTCGCATTTATGACATTTTGTGAATAAATTGGTTAAATGCATATCTGGAATACAGTAAGATATGCGAATACGATCCTTAATATGCCAAAAAATCAGTTATGTATCTGAATTTTAAAATTTGAAACTTAAATCTCCGTTATAACATGATTAGGAAAGTCCCAGCATGACCACTAATCGAGGGCGCAGTCACATGATCTTCCGATCTAGAGATGGGCAATTGCATGGTATGCAAAGCATGCTATTAATTTTGGCCAACATTAAGAAATTAAACCATAATTTTGGCCAAAAAATGCATGCGCATGTACATGCTAAAATGAAAATTTTGTATTTTGCCTATCTCTATTCCAATCTTACATCTTTTACATCTATGAATGATTTCTGACTGATCATAGACTTATATTACTAATTGATTACTGTAATGATCAATATTTATAATAATAATAATAATAACAATAATGAAATAAAATTTTATTTTTTTTTTTTTAATGGAAAATGAAAATTCTTTAAGTGAAACTCAAACAAAATTATTCTCAAGATGTTGATATATTCAAATTTTATAACAAATAAATATTTAAAACTATTGTTTAAAGAACTTATTTAGGTATCACACTCTGCGAAATAAATATTTATTGCATCTAGAATGCGATACAACTAAATACCAACATAAAAATTTAATTTAAAAATTAAATTTTATTAATATAATCACAAAATTGAAATATTGGCTTTTAACTAATTTTTTTTATTATATGTATATGCATAGTTAATTACAAGTTAAGCTAGTATGTAGCATATATATATGTACATATATATGTATATACTTAACTAATACACATGCTACATATGTATAAGTATAACCCATATAGTATCTATACATTCGATTTTAGAAAATGCCATTAGTAAAATTTTTGTATTGAAGATGATTTCAGTATATTACTATGTATTTAACTAGAAAATGCTATTAGAAACTTTTTATATCAAAGATGATTTTATAAGCAAAATTTTTTTATTTGCAAATACATAGATATATTGAATCATATAATATGATTTCTTAATAAAGCAAATTAGGCATGTGATTATATTGCTTCCCTCTTAATTACCTCTTCCTTTTGGTTTATAATAGGCTGCATTATAACCAACTTCACCACATTGCCTACATTTATATAAACCTCTAGAAAAAGTTTTTTGTCAGGCTTGTTCTTTTTCTATACTACTTTTATAGCGACACTTAGAAAGTCTTCCTCTTCCAATAACATGAGTAGGATTTTGAATATTTTGAAGAACTTGCATATTAATATTTTGGTTATCAAGTGCTTCATCCTTAGAATAGCTATCTTCTGATTCATCTGGTTCTTTGAATATAATATTATGTTTAATTATATTAATATCTGTTTCATTTGATCTTAAAGGCATATTTTTCTTGTTATTATTGTTTTGTCTATTATCAATATATGCATTCTTTTTATTTTTTTTCTTATGATATAGTTTTGAAGTATATCAACGATTTCATTATCATCATTATCTACTGCTAGTAATGTTATCTCATGAGCTAGTTCTCAAATTTTATCATATTTATTTTGATTTTGTAACATTTTTTTTGTAGCTGGACCTATAACTAGAACCAATGATCTTTGAATCAGAATCTTATCATCATCACACCTTTTATTAGCAATTTCTTTTTTACAAATAAATATAATTTTCTCATTTAAATAATTTAAATTTTTTCTGATAAAGATCTTTGTACTATTGTGAAGGGATTATTGATATGTAGAATACTGCAATATTGGAATGCATTATAATACGAAAATAGTGATGACAGATAATTTCTTTTGAAATTGACATAAGATATAAATATAAAAAAAAACTGGGTTTACTATAGCTATAAAATGTATATGATACTTTTTTTCACTATGAATATCAGAAATTTTCTAGATTTCTTGTATACTCTTACTTCTGACTTCATCTATCATAGTCTGAAAAATAATTTTATATGTATCATAATTATCTTCAATGAATCTATTTGAAACTTCTTTAATACTTTCTTGTTCAGAAATTAGCTCTTCAGGTGTTGGTTTAACTCTACTTGCTATAAAAAACAAACATTGAGATATTTCAAACTTTACTATACTATTAATTGCCTTTGTGAAATATTTTTCAATAATATTGACTACTTCAGGGAAAAAATCATGTCTAGTAGTAGGCATAGTTGCAAATATTGTTAAGTTTTTATATTGATTATATCTATTCTATTGTGTTTCTGATTCTAAATATCTTTCAAGACAATCTGCAAGTTCACACAATATACTATTTGACCTTAGTTCTTTTTTGATTACCTAATTATAGCATTCAACCTGAGCTGTACTCTCAATCCCGGCAGTAAAAATTTTAAAAAGATATGCATGTACTCAAGATCAATTACATGAATACAATATACATAACAAATAATATTTTGCTATTAGATATTTGTTAAGCTTTTCATCCTAACGTTTGTAAAAAAGTAGTTTACAAAAGCTATTACAGTACTGGTAAAAAGTTTTTATAAAGTCTTCCTATTTGTTACCTAATTTAGCTTTTAAATTTTTGAGTAAATTCTGCCCAATATGAAAAATACAATGTGTAGTATATGTTTTAAAGAATATAATACAGATCACAGTATTGAGTGCTAGATCTATATTAGTAAATATAACTAAGAGCTCTATTTTTGTAGTATTTTTTATACAGATCAAGATCCAACTATAAGTATCAAGAGTCTCATTGCTTACTAGAGTCTGACTAACAAGCTGTGTTTTCCCATTATTGTTAACAATCACAAATAGCCCCAAAGACATTTGGTATTGATTAATTTTTGCTATGTTATCACTAATGACCACATCATGATATTTTAGATACAAGTCAATCTGCTTAGAAGATATTTAAAATAATCATGTAAGTCTGTTATATTTATCTAATTCAAATTTCACAGCCAACCTAGGGTCTTTTATTTTATTAGCTAATAAGAAATTAAGAAGTTTTAATGCATCTTTCGCTTCATGTTTGTTTCTTTTAAATTTCTGGATACAGTTGGCAAAGTCACTATCAAAAAATTGCAAATCAGGAAAATGTGCTTTTAAAATATTATGCTGTGATATAATAGATATGTTTCCATATTTTATCATAATTTCTATTTCTTTTTGAGCATCCTCTGTAAGAGAACAATATTTAACCCCAAAATCTTGTGTTTTTATATATAGTTTGTAATTATGCTTGTTAATGATCGTGGTAATTGATATACAAGTCTCAACTTCTCTATAAAAGAGATTCATATACCATTAACAATTAATCTTCTTTGTTCTTATATTTTTTTGTTTACTTTTCTGATTCTTATAAAGTTTATATTTTTCCCCAAATTCACAAATAAAGTTCATTTATGAATCATTCTCACTTTATTTCTCTTTATACAATACTTAATTATAGTAAATCTATTTCATTTCTCATACTTCTCAAAGAATATTTTAATATCTATTCAAGAATCGAATATAACATCTATACAAATATCTTCTGAGTTGTTTCAACATTATTTGCACTATTTAAAGCTTCATTATTATATTCTTCAAAATTAACATCAAGCTTATTAGTTAGTTTATCTTCATCTTGACTATTCAAATTACTAGATTTATCCATAATTGAAATAGCAGATTCACTCATATTTGACATATTAAGTTCATTTGTATATAAGGCTTTTATTTTGCTTTTTTTTTGTATTTCTGGATATCATCATTTTGATTATAAAATATGCTAAAGGTATTGTTAGCCATAGACAATTTAGTATTGTTATCAAAAAAAATATATCATTCTATTTCTAACATGTCTTCTGGATAATTATTTGAATTATAAGGTGTGTTTAGTTTATACCAATCTGGTTTCATGTTTATTACTAAGTGGTTTGTTATAATAATAGAAATCAAAAATAAAAGCGATGAGAAAATCAGATCCAGAGGTGACAAGAAAATTGGGTATGGAGCAACAGGAAAATTAAATGCAGAAAAAAATAACAAAAAAATTAAAAAGAAACCCAAAGTGAAGATGCCAAAAAAATAAGATGAAAATGAGTGTAAAGATGACAAAAAAATAAGATAAAAATAGATATGAAGAAGACAACACAAAATCAAATATAAATATAACAAAAAAAGAGATCAGAGATAAGTGACTCCAATTTGACTTTATACTTGTTTGATATAGATAAAATATACACATTGCATAATAATATAATTTACTGGTAGCAATGAAGATTTCATATTATGGCTATGATTACATGATTATAATATCACTCTAGTTTTGTAGTTTCGAGTATATAAATTTGAAATGCAATGTATTAATATGCATCATATACCAGTTTATATTTATTTTAAAGATGCAATAAATTAATGTATCACAGAATGCTAAGTATATAATTATTCTTGTTTAAATTGTTATACTTCTACTTCTCATGTAAAAAAATAAAAGTGTTAAAAAATTGATTGTTCTTTAATTAAAAAAAAATTATTATTAATCTTGCAGATATTATAAATTATATTTATAATAATTTTATAGAATATAAAAATTTAAATGAAGATTTTAAAGAAAATATATATTTTTGTCTTCAATTTTTTATTAATTTAGATTTAATTTATGAGAAAATTTCAGTTAATTTTACTGAAAAAGATAAAGACTTGTATATTGCTAATCTAATTATAAATATAATTAGCAGTAAGAATAGATATTTATATATTTTTTATTTAATATATAATAGCAAATCATCCAAATTTGCTACATTTAACAATAAAATTATTATTGGACAAATCTGCAAATTTTTCATCAATCAAGTACAGTTTCTATCAACTATTGGCAACACAATATTAAAACCTCACTCCTATCTGTTATTCTCTTTCTCCCATTTCTTGCAAACTCTGTCTAGGCTGTAGCCTTAATTCTAATTGTATTGCTAACTACTGCACATTTGAGGTGTCTTCTATTTTTTCTACCTAATTTTTAGGAAGAAAATCTAATAATTAACTTAAGCTTAATGCTAACTATATTAATCTTATCCTATTCACTTCTATTAAAAACCCATATTATATTCCTCTTTTACCATCTATCAACATTTTCTAATTCTCTTATATCTATACTTTTTCATAACAATAGTGCCTCTGATAATCTTACTCAAATTGCTCTGGTTAACAATACTCATCAATACTTTATATTTTATACAGATGGCTTTGTTAAAACTTTGGCACTGACCAATGCTTTATAGGTATTGGCTAAGCTCAAATCTATAATAATACTATAATTCATAACTTTTCTACTCAAATTATTAACTGGTCCTCATCTTACAAAGCTGAACTCTTTGCTATTTTATCTGCTATCTCAACTCTTTCTTGCAACTTCTTTGTTGATATCTATACAGACTCTCAATCTGTAATCTCTAAATACAACAAACTTATTTTAAATTATCACTTTTCTTCTAAATCTCTTAAGTTCAACTCCTGGTCTATCTGGCATCTTCTTCTTAATTTACTCAAAGTTATAATATTAATTTAATATTTCACAAAGTCCAAGCTTATACTAACAACACCTTCAACAATCTAGCAAATTTGCTTGCCAACAATCACACTTCATCTTCTATCTTAACACTTAACTATTCCAATATATACAATCTCTATTTCTTCCTTAAATAAATAAATTGCTCTATCGATAGCCCTGCTAGTTACTTTATTAAAAAGATTTGTAGAGCTAAAACTATCATAATGTAGTCCTTCCAAGATCACAATCAAGAATAGTTACACTTTTCTTACTATATTGAATGGAACTCTACTTGGCTTTACTTTAACAACAATCAAAAAAGCTCATCTAACTTTACCAACTCTAAACTCAACCATCTTAAATCTTTTAAAATTAAAATCTTGCTTAACAACTTATCTACACACTTCCACTATCACTTTATACTTCCCAATTTATTCTCATTCTCTAACTGCTTTTAATACAACCTTCTGACTCTTTATCTTACTGGTATACTTGTTCTAATCACAATCAACTAACTTAAATTATTAACTTCTGCATCGATGAAACTGTTTCCAAATTCAATTTTAATCTCTCTTTACTCGAACTTAACTATCTAAAACATACTATTTTCTCTCACCTATTCTTCTCTTTTCAGCCTTCTTTACTCTATTCATACTTTTTCCATTCTACTCTTAAAGATCTTATCTCTATTCTTCTTATTCAATCTGTACAAACCTTTGATATACTATACTCTCTTACTTCACATCTTAT
Organism: Dentiscutata heterogama; assembly: GCA_910591775.1. Lineage (NCBI taxonomy): Eukaryota > Fungi > Glomeromycota > Glomeromycetes > Diversisporales > Gigasporaceae > Dentiscutata > Dentiscutata heterogama. The sequence goes on along the minus strand of CAJVPU010001263.1, from coordinate 2,093 downwards.
TATTTAAACTCTTTTTAAAATTTCTAACCAACTCTATGACCAAATATGGAAAACATATTGTATTAACTTTTCTATATGAAAAAGAATATGCCAAATCCTTTCTAATCTCTTTCATAACCAACTTTCCTATCTACGCCACTCTCATACTCATAATAGAACTAGAAACACTTTTACTTATAATTGCTCATGTAATACTCCAAATCAACTTCACTCTGATTCAAATACCTGTTCTCTTTTTGGGCTTGCTAACTGTAAATTTGATATCTGGTCTACTATGTGGACCAAATACAACATCTCTATTAATTATATCTTAACTATCAAATCTAGGTAAGTTTTGACTACTCTAGTAGATTTAGGTCGCAGATAATTAGTTTGATATATAGTCTAAGCTTTTAGTCTGAGCTTTTATTCTTGTATGTAATTTATATTTATTTGTTATTATACAAATTAAGTTCTTTATAAAATTTATATAATTACTTATAAATTACTTAATAAAGATATGAGCAAGATCTCACCTTAAAAAAAAAAAAAAAAAAAAATTTGCTACATTTACTTATTGGCACAATTCAAGAAATAAATTATATAAATATTACAAAAAAGTTAATAATATTGCAAAACAATATAATAGTGTTTCTATGAATCTAAACTTTGATCAAGTTCAAGTTTAGGTTCAGTTTAGTTATATTTAATATTAAACTTTTAAATCAAATTTATATTCATTTCAGATTTAGTATTAAACTTTTAAATTAGATACATATTCAGTTTAGATTTAATTTAAAATTTATAAACATATTTAGATTCAATAGTATTTAGTGACAAAATATAGTAAATTTTTTTTTATTGTTTTTAAAATTTTCAAATTTAGAGTTTTTTAAAAAAAATTTTTTTTTTTACTAAGTAACCTTATTTTTAATTTCTAAGAAAATTGTAGAGAAGTATCTTGTAATTAAAATAGCAATTAAAATAATAAAAGTAGTTTAGTAAATTATAAAATACAAGTATTTTAGTTTTTTAGCTATATATTTTCTTTATATTATTAATAAAGAAAAAATATATAGCTATTAAGACAAAAATACATATATCTTGGAATTTACAAGGCTAATATTAATAACTTAACTGCTATTTTAATTAGAAAACTCTTTTTTACAACTTTTATTATAAAGTAAAAAAAAATTTATATAGTAGAAATTTGAAATCAATAATATTTTATATAATTTTATTAATAAAATTATTAAAAATATTAGAATTAATTTAAAATTAACTGGTAGGAAAATTCACTAGCTTAAGAATTTTAAAGTTAAAGCTAGTGTATTAAGAATTTTTTTTATATAAAATAATATAAAGCTAATATAAGGTTCTAATCTTAGTTTTTGTAAAGTTTTCAGGATTCTGAATATTTTTACTTAGAGTACCTAATCCTTTTATTTAGTATATTTTTAAGATACAGCACTCTAGTAAATTTCATCTCCCATAAGTATTAAAATTATCTAAAATATTATAATTTTTAAATATTTACTAATTAATACTATTTTTGTAATCTAAGTAAACTTGTTTTATATATAAATATATATTATATTAATATACTTTTACTTTAATTTTAAATTTTTAAGAAAAAAATACTTAATTATAAATTTTTGATTAAAATTTTCAAAATTAAATATATTTTTTTTTAAAATTATAAAAAATATATATATTATTATAATATATTTATATGTATAAAACAAGTTTATTAAAAAAAAACATTTCACTCTTCCCAACAATCATTTGGTCCAACTTTTTAAAAACCAAACTTTCAATAAAAACAGTAAAACTATGTTAGAGAAGAAGGACATAAGACCGACGAAAACCATAAACTGGTGGCCGTTATTTAGAGATAGTTCTTATACACTATCTGCTAATGGTTTCAGAGCTTATCACTCACTGTGGGAATGGCACTTGTTATTTAGAAGTAGTTCTCATATACTACTTGCTAACAAGTTTAGAGTTTATCACTTACTGAAAAGAAGAGCAGCAATACGCTCGGACCTACTTGTATTACTATTTTTGAAGAAACATATACTCTCCTTGAAGAAAAGTACTTGGTCAATATTCTT
>CAJVPU010001262.1:0-13461 GCA_910591775.1 Dentiscutata heterogama | reverse complement strand
ATAAATCAGTCTGAGCTTCTATTCTTGCATGTAATTTATATTTATTTGTTTGTATACAAATTAAGTTTTTATATAGTCTCTATATAATTACTTATATAAATTATTTAATAAAGATATAAACAAGGCCTTACCTTAAAACCAAAAAAAAATAATAATATATAGCTGAAATTTATATTAAAACTCTAATTAAAAAATTTTAGCATATTATTTAATAATAGAATATTGCTACTTAATTTATTATAATAACTCTTCTTGTAGATCACTTTACCAAATTAAAAACAAGAAGAAAAAACTTTTCTGTGATATTTTCTCCAATATTTATTAAGTAACATAATGTTCAACTTCTAAATAAGTTAACCAGCACCTCAAGAACAACCTTAAAGAAGTGCAATTTTTGCCAAAAGACTTCTTCTGGATAAGATACTAGCAATAAACATGCTAAACAGCAAAAAAACAGTTTTTTGATACTCCAACGAAAGCGGTTCTATGAATCCTCAGTTTCCAAATAACCAAAAACAAACTACAGACAGCATACTAAGAAAAAACAGTAAGAAGCTACAAGTTTCACACCCTAATAAACCTTCAGACTACACCAAAAATATGGCTTCCGAAAGCTCCTCCTTTATTAGTAATTATTTTTTTTAACTCGTGAAACTTGTGCAATCTAAAAACACCAATACTGCCAGCTCACCCCAGCCTAGACACAGAACATACAAAATATTTTCTAAAAATCACTATCTATGACTGGTCAAAACTCACATTCACTGTTAGCTTCTCTATCCCAGAGCATGCTAATACATTTGTCTTCTTTGTCGATATTACCAAATCTGAAAAAATCCCAAACCTGACCAAGTACCCATCTTAAAGGATCTGCAACTATGAGGATCTCACACAATCAGTCTTATTTAACCTCACAACACAAAAAAACAACACTATAAACATTAGCACCAAACGTCCCAAATCTATACATAGTAGTGATCTTACAACAATAATCAATTCTTATGAAAACAATATAAAACCCTAAACAAAAGCTAAGAGTAATACAGACTTATCCATGATCCCGTACAACTACATTACAAACTTGAACTCTGATAATGAATCAAACAAGAGCAATAATGAGCAAGCTTACACAGCAATTTTCACAAAGCTTAACTTCTCACAAGATCTCACTACAGAACATACAAACACTAACACAGGCACTAGTGACACTAATGTAGCACCACCTACAAATAAACTTTCTAACACCAATCTCTCTAACAGCTCCAACACTAATACTACCAATATCACCACACCTAGACCTAGTACACCTACTTAGCAAATTATACAACCAGTGCTCACTACACCTACCTCCAACCCAACCCTCACAGATGCTTTATCCTACCCTAGCTCAACCCGCAAAAGGCCCAGAAATTTGGCCAATATCTCACCACTCAATATAACTGCTACAAAGCTACTAAAGCCATAGTTGGCAGTACATCTACACCAGTTAGAATACAAGAGATAGAGAGATAATCACAAATCTACTTATAGCCAAATCACTAAAACCAACCTCAAACTTCTCACCACTGATGCTCTAGAAGATGACATAAAATGGGCCTTAGAAGTACACCTTAAGATTACTACACCCATCAACGCCCCTTTGACACAAATCTTTAGTCATATGATGCAATTGCAAAGCTTTCGAGACCCCAGAAGGTATCTATGATCTCATTAGCTGCAAGCTAACTACTCACAACACGAAATATAATCTACTAGAAACAATTGCTCTCAAGTTTATTCACCAGGACACTAGATTCTTCACCACCTTCACACGTAACCCCAGGACCACCCCGGCTCACCAAAAAGAATATATGAACCTCTTTAATACTGCTCTCGCAATATATAAAAAAGACAATGAGATCACACTTACCAACATCACAACCCATAACACTATCCACTCTATACTCAAGAAGATGCTCATCTTACAATACCTTTCAAATATCAACTTCTCCAAAACAATACACAGACAAATCCACAAAGCTATTCAATATGCAAGAGGATTCTTGCAAATCAAAAATACTAGTAAAGAAACCCCCAAAGAGATTAGAGCCCAAATCACTAATGCTCTTGAAAATAAGCTTATACTATTACTCGACACATCTGCACAAATTCCCAGTGCAATCCTGAAGATTCTGCTATTCAAACTCCCTATTACACAGTGATCACACACTAGAGCTATAGTAAATGCTTTAAGAAGAATCTTTAAATTCTCAGAACTCCTAGAGACATATTTTGCAAAACTTCCTCCACTTGCTCCCTACTATAATGGCCTCACAGCTAGCCTACGCCAACTATTCCCAATCTCTCACCGATCCTCCCTCCAACACCTAGCTACATACAAAAGAAAACTTGCAAATTTTTACACCATCACCAAAATTCCAAATGCCTATTTTGACTTGCCACCTCCCAAAAAACCACTACCTACTACCTACCAAAAGCTCAACTACAAAGTGCACAAGTTCTTTCCATTCAACCAAGCCACCTCTACTATTCTACTTATCGAAGTTGTTTCCCAGCTCAGAGAATACTACATCTTTAAGCTGCTTCCTAATGACTTTTTTGCCACCAAACCTTTGCTTCCAAAGGATACAAGCAAGATTAAAAGCACCTCCCTATTCAACTACTCTATCACTGAGGATGCTGAGACAAGAAAGTTTGTCAAACAAGTCTCTCCCTACTACTGAATCCAATTCCCAATTCTAGCAGAAATTATGCAAGCTAACCCAACCAACAAACCCACTCTGCTAACCGCAGAAGAAATCACCAAACACCTTAATATTTCTATCCTTATTACAACCCCATAGCAACTTACAACTAAAGTCAAGCTCTCTATAAATACTACTACTTTGCCCAACTCTTATCTGAATAGATCTAAATCAAGAGTAACCTTCCCACCCAGTGGTAGAAACCAACCCAGTCACAAAGCAAGCTCTTCCCAATATCCCTGACAATATAGAGAAAATTATTAATACCTCTCTCTAAACATGAAATTATTATCTCTCTCCTAATATAAAACCAATCAGACATTACTCCTACAATGAAAATCCTAAGGCAATTCTATACAATTAAGAAAATCTCTGACTCTCTACTAGATCTTCTCCCACTCTCTACTTCAAGATGGAGTATCTTTAACAGTACACACATGATTTTGCACCCAAACATCCCTAGCACATTTATGTTTTATACCAGTATCATACCAATACCAGAGGACCCCTCACATGACCCAATACCGACTGAAGAGCCTAACACCACAGTAGCAGATGTCTCCACTGAAAAAGCCTCATATACTGACAACAATACCCTCCACTAGACAAACCAACTCCAATGGATACTAATGAACACTCTAATAAGTAATTCCCATAATACACACACCCAAACAACCTTTCAACCCAACACAAACAATATACAAAACTATAACACTTCCCAAGTTAATACACCTCAACTAGCACTACTCTACCTACTAACCCTCTCTATCTGTACCCACAATATGCAAGGGCTTAATACAAATACCAAAAAAGAGACTTGTGAACACTATTGTTTGCAACAGGATTTAGATATTGTCTGTATTTCCAAAACCAAAATATTAGTCAAAACAATTACACAAAAGTGCCCAAGACCCAGCACTATACCTACCTCTGGTCTTGTACAAACTGCTCTAAAGTAGAAACAGCTATTATGGTCTATAACACCCTCAATTTACATATTCATAGCATCTATACCAGGTCAGGATATGCTATTGCTATTGATCTCTTTTTCAAGCATAACTTCAAATTCTGGATTATCTCACTCTATCTCTCTAGCAATGATGCACAACTCTGACTGCAGATCCAAAATACTATCATCCAATAGTTGCAACAAGCAAAGCACTAAACATTGCTCCAATAACTCTAGGAGACTACAATGCATCTCAGAAAATATTCACTCTCAATCAATTAAATTCAAACTTCTCCAGCATCTTATGTTCAACAATATGCATAATCTAGCCTCACACTCCCATAAATCTGCATCTACATGGCACAGAGCCAACCTCAGCAGCGAAATTGACTTCATCTGGGCTTACCAACCAACCCTTCAATATCTTACTGACTATGACATAGACAACTCTAGCACCAGTACCCAAAGTGACTACAAAATTCTTATCTCCTATTGGCTCTTCCCCTATGCAATGGTAGAACAATGAAAACACAAAATATGCACTTGCAAATGAGTCTTTGATTATAAGGCAATGACCCTGATACATGGGAGAATTTCACAAACCAAGTCAGTATGAATCTACAACAACACAATACACCTCTCACAACTACAACTTCAGAGTCTCTTGAAACTACATAGTACAAAATTCAAACCAGTCTTATACAGCTGCACTTTAGCACATTCTCAACAAAAATTTTGCAGTATGCAACTTCCACTATACATTTTTATCCAAGGCAACCCAGCTCCATCAAAGCCTTAAAAAGCTCAAAAACATAATTAGAACAGTAAAACATTTAACAAGGGCTAACCGACAGATTCCACCACACTTACACACGACTATTGATAAGCTTAACAGACTACACAATCTGGAGATATCTTCTTACATAACTAATACTGACTGGATAACAAAAGCAAATACTGAGTGAAAGAAGCTATACCACTCACGTAACCTGGAAAACATCAAACAAACATGACATAAAATTACCAAAGCAATTTCCAAATAATACACCAAACTTCAGACCAACCCAATATCAATGCTCAATAGCATCTTAAATTGGCACAAAGACTCTGTAAAATTTGACAACATTAAACTAAACCAGGACATTATTACAAACCTCACTACTATCAAAGTACATATCCAATAGCACTTCAACAACTAGACCACTACTCATCCAATCAATGACATACTATTTAATATAGAGTGGCAAACTGAATACAACCTCAAACCTTATATCCAGCCAGACTGGTACCAAGAAGCACTTTCTACCTTCACCCAGGAGAAAATACTTTCTATACTTAGTCAACTACCCAACAACAAAGCGTGTGGCCTCTCAGGAATAAGCTATGAGATGTAAAACATGCAGGCTCCTCCTTCTTATAAGCTACAACTGCACTTTTGAACAGATATCTCCTTACTCATACAATCTCCAAACAATAGAGAGAAGGCAGAATTTACCCCATCTCCAAGAAACCAATTTTTGATGAAAACCTAACTAATACCAGACTCATAAGCGTTATAGAGCACATTAAAAAGCTCTATACTAAACTTCTTACTAATCGCCTAAACAATATTTTATCAAAACACCCAATCCTATACCCTTTTAATTATATTGCCCTCCCAGGCAACTCCACCTCCATCCCAACCCACATCCTCAACAACATTATAGAAGATGCTGTCTGCAATACCAACCAACTATAGATACTTTTACAGAACATGAGCAAAGCCTATGACTCAGTCAACTTTAGCCTATTTCAAAAATCTTTATACAGAATCGGTATGCCAGAACCACTCACTACAACTCTTACTGATCTTCTCACAAATCGGTCTAAAAGAGTTTTCACCAACCTCAGCCTTACTAACTCCTACTATATTCAAAACAACATAGATCAGGGAGAAACAATTACCCCTTATTCTGGGAATCTACTATAACCCACTTATTACAAAAATCTCCATATAGCTACCAGGCTATACTATAAAGACATCATGGCAAACAAGTCTAATATTGCTCTCTGCCAAAAGGCTATGCTACTCTATATCTGTCCTTGCATAAATGGATGACACTATCTGGATTGCTAACACCAAAGAAGATCTAGAAAGAATCATGCAAACAGCTTCATCATTCTACAAAATGGCAAATATCCAAGTTAACCCCTCCAAATGGACCTTTATATTAACTCAGCCAAATGCTAAAATCTCTTTTTTGCATCAAACCTAACAACAATTCCTCTAACCAGCCCTTCAAGTTCCTGGGGTGCTGGTTTATACTCAATAACAAACACACTAAACAAATTAAGCTTATTTAAGAGGAAGCTCTTAATCTAGCCTATACGGCCAACTCCAAAAAGATAATAGACAACAAATAGCCTATATCATTAATACAGTTATAGTTCCCACAATGGAGTACAGAATCTACAATATAGTTATCTCTCACACTACCTGTACCCAAATTCTGGATAAATACCTTACAATTGCCAAACACAAATCTCATCTATCCCGATCTACTCCTAATAGCACAATGCTCTGCCACCAAATCTACAACATTCACAATATCTGGACATACAGCTCCAGCACCATACTAATAATCTACTTCTCAGAGTCAACAATAGCTCCACACTTGGCACTACTACTCATATCAGATTGCAGCAATTACAAAACAACTTATAGTCAACCATCATCATACTACAACACCCCAGCCTACTATAGATGGACCCAACAGACATACTACAATATTGAAAATAATTGAGACACTACGGCAAGTAAGTATTAGTCTGACTATAAACCCAAACAGAGACTGGCCTCAACTTATTCAAGATAGCAACACACCACTCGAGCCTATACTTACAAAGAGCCCCAAGTACAACATATTTAAATAACAGCTCTGGAAAAAATGTATTCTTTACCTAGAACAGCTAAGCTCAGCAGACAATGAATATCTACTAGAGTGGCAACACATCTTAGCCAGACTTCACCACCTTCTCAAGAGAAAGAAACCAGGCTAGTTTTTATTTCTAGAAAATATGATACTAAATAATCTACAGAACCGCCTAATACATTTACAATACCAACCACCGGGTATCAACCCATTTGCCTACTAAACTAATACAATTCCAAAAAGATTAAAACCATAGATACTTACCTACCAAAATAGTGAAATCATCATATGTCAAATAAAAAAAAAGTTCAAACAAACCAACACAGTCTCCATTATACACTGGCAACACAATATAGATACTAAGTACTACTTATTATACCCACTTCCTTCTATCACGTGCAAGCCATGCCCTGGCTGCAAACTTAACTCCAACCGTCTTATTAGCTACTGCATAGTCGAAGTTTTCACCACTATATCCACTCAATTCCTGGGTAGAAAAACAACTAACAAAAACTTAAACTTAATGCTAATTATGTAGACCTGCTATACTCTACATCAATCAAACATCACATCTCCATTCCACCTTCTCCTAATATTAATATTATTGACTCCTTAGCTTCAACTCTTTTTCATAACAATGAAGCATCCCAAATACTAGTACAACATGCTCTATACAATACCAATACACAAATTTTTACATTCTATATAAACAGCTTGGTATCAGATATAGGTACTACTGACTGCTCTATGGGAGTAGGCTAGGTTCAAATAAACTTCAACAAAATTAACAGCAGCTTTTCTGCCAAGATTCTCAACTGGCCCTCATCATACAAAGCAAAGCTTCTGGCAATTCTATCCGCTATTGCTACAGTACCACATAATGCCAAAGTAGACATATTTACAGACTCTCAGTCTATTATATCCAAGTATCACAAACTTCTACAAACATTCTAAATCTTCCAAATACTTTAAATTTAACTACTGGCCTATTTGGCATACACTTCTTAATGTGATTAAGGCCTTCAACATTCAGCTTACACTGCACAAAGTCCTTGCACACTCAAATAACCAGTTCAATAATGCTGCAAACACCTTGGCCAAAAAGCACCAACACCTATCAACACCTACTCTCTTGTTTGACCATACCAATATACACAATCCACATTTCACAATCAAGTGAAAAGGCTACAATATAGAGAAACCAACATGACTATTTGTCAAGAATACTTGCAGAATATACACAATAGCACTATGGTCATCACAAAAGTGCAATACTAAATAGGAAAACTATATACAAATAATTAATTAGATCTCTATCTGGCTTTTCTTAAACAATAACCAAAAAACTTTAGCTAATATTACATCACCCAAACTTAACCAAATGAAGGCATTCAAAATCAAACACTTGCTCAATTATCTGCTAATATACTTTTACTTTCACCATATCGCCCCAACAATATACCAGACAGTACTTGCTTCTTCTGTAGTATACCAAACTTATCTAACTACTGGTTAAGCTGCCAAAGTTCTCCAGACCTTTTACAGATTAAAATACCTCTCTTACCAAAACAGTTAGCAAATATACTAGCAAATCAACCCCAACCAATAGCAGAGCAGTAATAAATCTAATTAAGTCCCACCTATCCTTTAACTATCTAGCTACTCTCTCTCCACACATATATCAGCTACTTGCTACCCTCAAAGGCCTCATCTCTACACAACTACTTGAATCTCTTCAGATGCTAGATCTATGATACAATGAGGTAGCAAATGTTATAATACAGACACTACTTCTTGTATTTGCAAAAATCTACAAACAAATTTGGAAACCATACTGTGACAGATTCACAAAATGGAAGAAACAAAATAACATACCATCTCTTAACGAGGCTACACCAACCAGTGTACAAAGTCCACAACCATACTAAGCAATACCAAAGAAGGCTCAGCTACAACTGTCCCTGCGGTATAGCTGACTAACTACATGAAGACAATAGTATATGCCTCACGAAAGGACTAGCCCAGCTAAAATTTGCCAGTAGTACATGGTGTGGATTCAATTTAGCATACATACAAACCAAATATTAACTATTAAAATCTAGGTGAGTCTTGATCACTCTAGTAGGTTTAGGTCACAGATAACTAATTTAGCTATAGCTAAGTTTTTAGTCTGAGCTCTCATTCTTGTATATAGTTTATATAAACTTTGTTTTTATACAAATTAAGTTGTTAAGGGTGTGGCAACCTAGTGAAGTGGTGGGGTTGCTGCACCCCCAAGCGGCAGGTCTAGAGTTCGAATTCCACGGACAATGATTTTGAAAATTAGGCCTATGATACAGTTAACAGTTATCAACGATCGGTTGTGCTTAGATATCTGTAATCTTGGTCACACCATCTCAAATAGGAGCTTTGACACAATAAATCCAGGGAACTAGAATAACTGAAAACCTGTTTGGCAAGTTCTGAGTTGGGAGTAGCAGTGATCTTCAACAGTACTACAAGAAGGCTAGATTCGGAACCGGAGACTGAGATCAGAGAACCAAACGACCAGGTCCTTAAGTGAGGGAACATACTAGCTGAACTGCCAGAATGCCAAACTAGAGGAAAAGGACATGTGCTTTAAAAGCATATACCAAGAGAAGGGCGACCATGAGGCACTTAGAGCCTGGGCAAACCAACCCTTTTGGGTTGCTAGCTGGAAGTAAGGGAGAGACTGATAAAGAATCTGAAAAAGAAAAAGGTTCGAATGTGGGTACTGGGGTTGTTGTGAATCTTGCAAGGGCAAGAGTAAGTAACAAGAAACTAAATTAGAAAGGTTGTAGCTTGAGATACGGACCGGGTTGCGGCAGCATCCAAAGATGGCTTGAGATATGAACCGGGTAATGGCAGCACAGCAGGTACTAGTTAAAGAAAATATTACCGAACACACAGGTGAGCACATGTGTGGGACATGTACCATTCTGTTAGGTTTATCACAAGGATAAGTGCCCCCCTGTTCTGAAAGAAATGAGTGTTGGTTTGGCTAAAGTTTTAGAGTCTTTAATAGCAAATTACCCTGAAAGGGTATATTAAGAAGAAGTATGGGACAAAGGTAGTACCAAAGAGTTTAAATAGATAGCTTCCTAGTTAGGCTATAGGTATGGCAGCTAGTGTAGAACCTTCAGGCGGACTACTTAAATTAGATAACTAAAAGTTGTACATGTGGCTAGTTGTACTCTTGTAATACTGATGTAACATGTAGTCAAGTCTTCAGACATATGGCCTAACCGCTTATACTAATAAAGTGCCAAGGGCCTAAGTGGTCACCTTAATATTAAAAAAAAAAAAAACAAATTAAGTTGTTACCATATAATTACTTGTATAAACTACTTAATAAAAATATGAGCAAAGCCTCATCTTAATAACAAAAAAAAAAAAATTAAAAATAATAGAATATTGCTGCAGAACTCTTTCTGATAATTATCTGTACCAAAATTTTTTCAAAAACTTTTACTAAGTAAAAAACAAAATATCTGAATCAGAGTTTATAAGATACAAGAAAAAGTAGCTATAAGATAGCAGCTATTATTTAGAGATAGTTTTTATATACTATCTGCTAGTAGCTTTAGAGTTTATCACTTACTACAGGCATAGCACTTGTCATTTAGAAATAGTTCTCGTACACTATTTGCTAACAAGCTCAGAGTTAAATACTTACAAAAAATTTAGTACTATACAAAGAGAATAGAACTGCTAGTAACTTTAAAAAAAATACTGTATTGGTACAGATGTATTCACTTTTCTCTCACTTTTTGCTAACCTTACCAAAATTTTTGAAAAAAGTAGGTAATTTGGCTTATCTCCTCCAAAAGTTTAGATATGCCTAATTCAAATAAACTTAGTAAAATGCAACTACATGTTTGTTTTGTTTATTAAAACAATGCTACGATACAAGAAAGAAACCAGTACTCTTGTTTAGAAGATATCTGATTCTAGTAATATTTCCAAAATAAGTTTATAACAATAAAGTAAAACTTTACAAGCAAGATATATTAATTAGTTACAATTAGTATATAATTTTTTAGGCCTTAGAATAGGCATAAATATGCTAGCAATACTGGTTTTCTTTTTGCTCTATTTTCTTTTTTCAACATCCTGGTTTTCTTTTTTTTTGCCTTTTCTTTTCTGTTTTTTCTTTTTTTTTTATTTTCATTATATGTTGTTTATTAAATTTCACCTCTTTTTTGTTTTGTGCTCTTGAGAAAAAAGAAAAATTAGAAGGAAAAGTAGGCAGTCTTGACTAGGCTAGCAACTACTATTCTAGAATCCAATGAGTATACTTTTAGTAAGTTGAAAGCCAGAAGTAAGGGAAAAAGTTGCTATAGCAGATTACATTTAGGTACCTTAGAGCAGCTAAATGAACTATTATTAAAAAAAAAAGATAATGTAGGCTTTAGCTTAATGTTTTGTATTATTTACAATAAATATCTCTTAAATAATAAAAGTAGGATTGCCAAAATAATAATAATAATAATAATAATAATACAACTCTTTTCAACGATCCCTTGTACCAAAATTTTACAAAAAAAACTGAACTATAAAAACCTTATATACTATATTTTATAAAAACAAAACTTCATTTAGCTGATATCGAGTACAAAGTCTATTCACTGAGTGCTTTGTTCTCTGAAATAGAGTTGAAAAAGATAATAAGCAGACACCTAAGCAAGGCACCTTGGCGAGCTATAGTACCATTAAGCAATGACGTAGTAGAGTATTCCTAGAGCTTTGACAAATACTACAGATATAAAAATAGAAGTAGATACTTTGTAAAATATAGTATTATATATGGTATAACTCTTACCAACTCTTGGGTTTTTAGTACTTCTCCCCTATGCTCCTTTGGCCTTTCGAAATTTCAACAAAAGTGGGCTTTTTTGTTTACTCTCTCTAAAAGATCAGCACTTTGCGATGCTGCTAAATATAGTGGCCCAGGCTTTTCTAAATTAGGAACGCATCTACCAAAATAGAATCTCACATGAGTAAATTTGGTTAATACTTACTAAACAAACAAGGACTACTGTAGAAGATGGTCGGATAGGGCATATGATAAAATTTCTAACATTATAGATGCTATACTTTTTCTTTCTCCTCTTTCTTTTTTATACTTATATATAGTGTTAGGTTAGATTTACTCTATACAACCTATATAATTTTTAAAGTCTAGCATAGGCAAAAATAGTGCTATTATAGTCATCTTCTTTGCAATTTTCTTTTTCTTTTCTTTTTTTTATTTTTGATTTTTTTTTTCTTTTGTTTAGTTTAGTATTTCCTCTCTTTTTATATTCCTTTTATTTGTAAATTCCCTGTTATTCATTAGTAGAAATTCTTCTATCTAGGAGCTATAGCTCAATACTTTATCTAACTACTGTAAAAATTTCATCTAAATCAGATTAGTAGTTCTTGAGAAATTCACTGCTAAAACTTTGCTAGTGATTTTTAAATCTATATTCAAACCTGGGTCCATTTGAACCTAATCTGGGTTCATTTTGAACCTAATCTAATTACATTTTAAACCTAATCTGGTTTCATTTTGTACCTAAAATAAATTAATTTTGTACCTAAGGTAGGTTCATTTGGCATCGAAGATAGGTCTATTTGGTATCTAAGATAGGTCTATTTGGTACTTAAAATAAGTCTAAGTAGTACTAAAGTAGATCTATATTATATCTAAAGTAGGTCTATTTGGTACCTAAGGTAGGTCTATTTGGTATCTAAAATAGGTCTATTTGATACCTAAAATAGGTTTATTTGGTATCTAAGATAAGTCTATTTAGTATTTAAGATAAATTTATTTAGTATTTAAGATAAATTCTAAACCAAGCTTATTTTTTATTTAGATATAATATATAAGTTTTGTTATATTTTTACAAAATTATATATAAAATATAATTTTGAAATTTAGTTTAAATTAAACTTAATTTAGGCTAATTTTAAAATACTACTACTATATATTATATTGTAAAAATATAATAAAATATTTAAAAATTAGAAAAAATTAGATTTTAGAACCCGGGCGTTGCCCGGGTTCTAAAATCTAATTTTTTAAATAAATCTTAAAATATTAAAATCTTAAATCCGGACAATACAAGATTCTATAATTAAAAACCCAAGAATTAGAATAACATTAGAACCTCGAACCCAGACAACGCCAAGTCCTAAGAGCTAATATAATTAAAAATCTAAAAATTAAAATAATATTAAGACCTCAAACCCGGGCAACACCGGGTCCTAAAAGCTAGTCAACACTTAACTAAAGCGCGTGATCAGTCACTAATTGAAAAAGTGTATACCTGCATGTACCTCGCGTAAGCAGGGTATACGTAGATAAAAAAATTTTTCAAATCGGAGATTTAAAACTCTGATCAAGTAGCGAAGTCACATGACTTTCGCTTTTTCGCGTTCTCGCGAAATTGGCCCAATTTCAAACTCTGCCAAATCAGAGTTTGAAATTTGCTAATTTTGCGAGAACGCGAAAGGGCAAAAATCATATGACCTCGCCACTTTTGCAGTCCCACATTAAAAACAAATTAAAATAATTTAAAATAATTTAAATATATACGATTAACAAAATAAAAATTAAATTAATAATAAATAAATTGAAATAAATTAAACTAAATTAGACTAAATTAAATACGATTAAAAAATTAAATTAAAATAAATAAATACGATATAAAGTAATTTAAAAATAAAGAAAAAAAAAACAAACAGTAAATTAAAAAAAACCTGATATATATACTAAAAAAAAAATATTAAAAATAAAATAATTAAAAAATATAAAAAAATTTAAAAAACATATAAAAATAAAAAAATTAAA
>CAJVPU010001261.1:0-13463 GCA_910591775.1 Dentiscutata heterogama | reverse complement strand
AATAACATGCTAAATCGACACGTTATGTGAAATGACTTTTTACGCAATAAGTGATTACCTTGCCCATCTCTAGTTATGGCGTTATGACACGGCAATAATACGGCACGGTAAAAGATACGGTACATGCCGTATTGATTTACCAAATTCTATACATTAGCCTCATAATTTTAGCTATCCAATAAATTGAATAAAATTTGATTCTGTAGTATAAAAGGTTCTGCTTTTAGATATATTCAGTGACACTCATATGGTAGAATTCACAGCTTTGAAATCGCTAGATATTTTGATTGGCTGGACAACTTTTTGATACACGTGCTCTCTATTTATTACAGCGTTTTAATTGATTAAATATTCTGATTGGTTGGACAACTTCTGCTTCACACATGAACAGGAAAAATTGGAACAAACGAAAGATACAATTATCTGTAAACCAAAAAAAAAAACACCAAATGAAAAGATGCTGAATTATAGAATTGCATTTATAAAAACCAATTTTATTGTTTTTCGCGTAATAAATAATCAAAATAATCATTATGTACAGTACATATATAAAAAGTAAATGTCTATAGAGGAATGAATGTATCAAGGAAATATCTGAATTCCTTATATATATTTATATGAAAACCAAGATGAATATAAAAGATAAATATAAAAAAAATAAATACACAATTATAATCAAACATACGTATAATTTTTTTTTAAAAAAAATTTTTTTCAAATAAAAAATTTTTTTCACATTATTCAGATGCACTTTCATCATTTAGTTCCTTTGAAGATTCGGTTCCTGTTTTTAACTGCTTTTTGAGTTCTAAATTTTCTTGAACTAATCGTCGTCTACTCTCACCATCAGATCCTTTCCATTTAGAAAGTTTATTTCTGTCTTTTCTATCTAAGAACTTCATAGCGGCTTCTATACAGTCTCTAGTACTAGCTTCAGGGATTGTCTCTAATATCCAACTAATTGTATCAAACTGTTTTTTTGTATCAGATTGTTTTTTTGTATCAGATTGTTTTTCTTTAGCAGCTAATACTAACAGATTATCACCATTATCATCTTTTATGTCACCTCTTGCTCCTCGATTCAATAGTGCATCAAGAACTTCGGTTGACCAACCAATCTTTACAGCCAAAAACAATGCATTAGGTGCATTATATGATGCTATTGTTAATTTTGATGGAATATTTGGGTCTGCTCCTTTTTTTAGTAACGTCAAAATAATCGGCGTGTGTTCTTTGTGTCTAAATCTGTCAGATAAATAGTACGATAATAATGTTTGTCTACCATTATCCATAGCATTAATATTACATCCATTATCTACTAAAAACTCTATTGCTTCTTTCATATACTTATGAAACTTTTGTAATCCTTTATGATCATCGAGATCTCTGGTAAATGATCTGTTTTCGTATAAACAATGTAACGCAGTTCTTCCAGTGCTATTTGAAACACATCTGAAATTTGCGTTATATTCTTTCAAAAGTTTAAATATCTCAATCAATTTCCTTCTACTACAATATCTTGCAGCGATTATTACAAGATTTTCTCTCGTGCTTGTGAAATAAGAGATTCCATTAACTTTCGCACCAAAGTTAAAATGATGACGTAATCCTACAATGTCACCAAATCCAGCGTGATAGCCGGCATGGCATTCTTTAGTATCTTCATAACCCAGCACAGTTCCATATTCTTTTTTATATCTTTCCTTAACCTCAATGCATTGTTGTATCATTGGGCACTAAAGACAAGGGCAAACAAATTCGTAAAAATACATTATAAACCAGATCATAAATAAATAAGGAATATCAAAAAAAAAAAAAACTTACCTCTATATTTATAACGCTAGTGAAATAGGCACTATTGCCATTAGGAGAGGGCGTTTGTAATGGAGTAGTATTAGGAGGTTGCCCACCAGAATTTGGAGGTTGCCCACCAGAATTTGGAGGTTTCCCACCAGAATTTGGAGGTTGCCCACCAGAATTTGGAGGTTTCCCACCAGAATTTGGAGTAATGGGTGTTTGTACGCCAGAATTTGGAGTAGCATCAGGAGTCTGCACACGAGAATTTGGAACAATATTATGAGTCTGTTGTGTAAAACCTGTTGCATTTTGTCCACTAGGACCTAAATTAACACCGTTTGGAGATTGAATGTTTTGAGGCATATTTGAATAGATAGGTTGAGTGTATGTATTTTGTTGATTTTGTGGATTTCCTTGTACATTTACAGTTGGATTTCCACCCGGACCTGGACCAATATTGTTTACATTACTTGGAATTGGACCAGGGTTAGGGTTAAGGTATTGTATATTATTTCCTGGATTGATTTGTTGACCTCCATTTAGTGCAGCCGGTTTAGGGGGAATGGGTCGTTGATTCACTATAGGTACAACTGGAGCAGATTTTACAGGAATGTGATTTTGATCTGTTTGCGGAAAAACCCGTGGTCGATTATAATTGCCAGTAAACGGTTGCTGGTTAAGATTTTGACCAGGGTTATTAACAACTGGTTGTGGTTGAGTAAAATTAGACGCATTGTTTTGAACAAAACCATTCGGTTTATGAATTGGCGTTGTATTTTGAGCCATTGGATTTTGAGTAACAAAGTTCTGAGCATTATTAGGTGGCATTGGATTTTGAGTAACAAAGTTCTGAGCATTATTAGGTGGCATTGAATTTTGTCTAATAAAATTCTGAGCAGGAACAATAGCTGGCACTTTATTTTGACTGGTAAAGTTCTGAGTAGGATTATTATGTGGTATTTGACCGGTAAAATTTTGAATAGGATTATTAGGATTATGAGGTGGCATCTGGCCGGTAAAGTTTTGAGTAGGATTGTTAGGTGGCATTTGATTTTGAACGGTAAAGTTTTGAGTAGGATTATTAGGTCGCGTTTGATTTTGACCGTTAAAGTTTTGAGTAGGATTATTAGGCCGCGTTTGATTTTGACCGTTAAAGTTTTGAGTAGGATTATTAGGTCGCGTTTGATTTTGACCGTTAAAATTTTGAGTAGGATTATTAGGTCGCGTTTGATTTTGACCGTTAAAGTTTTGAGTAGGATTATTAGGTCGCGTTTGATTTTGACCGTTAAAGTTTTGAGTAGGATTATGAACAATATTGTTTGGTACTTGATGTTGAGGATTATTAATTGGCATTGGATGTTGAGGATTATTAATTTGCATTGGATGTTGAGGATTATTAATTTGCATTGGATGTTGAGGATTATTAATTGGCATTGGACGTTGAGGATTATTAATTTGCATTTGATGTTGAAGATTATTAATTGGCATTGGATGTTGAAGATTATTAATTGGCATTGGATGTTGAGGATTTTTAATTGGCATTGGATGTTGACCAACAACAGTCAGCGGTACTTGAGGATTGGGTTGATTGTTACCCTGTTCAATATTATTTATTTGATTTAAATTTGTTGCAACCACCGGTCGTTCAGGTGGTCTATTAATGTTGTTATTATTCGTACCCGGGCGATTTTGATCATTTATATTAGTGTTAATACGGCCTAGCGGTGGTACAATGTTGTTGGGAGGATTTGAACTATTGTTATTTTTTTTGCTAACAACTTTAAGCGCATCCAGGCAAGATTGTTCCAAAGGATCTACATTCCGTGCAATTAACATGGCGTTAAGTCTATCACGAATATCATTAAGAAGTGGACGTCTACTCGGCTCATGGTCCCAGGCTTGTTTATAGAGAGTTACATATTCAATTGGTGTACCAGGATATGGATCTTCCCTTTCACGTTTAACCACTTTAGCAGCTATATCTAATATGCTTAGACCATTGAAAGGAGGACGGCCACTAGATATTTCCCAGAGTAATACACCTAAGCTATAGATATCTGAAGCTTTGTCTCGTAAGTACTTTGGATGTTTGAAACATTTTGGTTCCACATATGCAGCCATCCCTGTTACAACGGAATCAGAACTAACAAGACTTGACTTTGATAAACCAAAATCAGTGATCATAACTCTACCATCGTGTATCACTATGTTTTTTGAATGCTGTAGGTAAAATAAAAATTAGCACACACATATATATATTTAATAAAAAAATAAAATAAAATAAAATAAAATAAAATTTCTTACTAAATCTCTATGCAAAATATTCTCTGAATGAATAGCGTTAAGTCCAGTAACAATATGCTTTCCCATTGAAATTTTAGTTACCCAGTCAAGTTTATCAAAATTATTACGAAGGAAATCTCTAAGGTTTCCACCATTGGCATACTGTATAACCATTAAATATCGAGCAGATTTCTGATCTTTTTATAATAAAAATAAATTTTAGCATAACAATTAATGAAGTTGAATTTCATGTAATAAAAATATGAAAAAGAACACACCATAACTGACACCATAAAATCGAATAATATTATCGCAGAAATCTACATGCCTAAGAAATTTAAGCTATAATTTTTTTCATAATCAAGAATAAGTAATTGAAAAATTAATACATAAAGTTGTATTGAACAAATTATAAATACCTCACGAACAAAACTTTCAAAAGATTCTTCAGTTCCAGAGTTGGGGTTATCAAGTAAAGCTTTTAGAGCAACATCCTTATCACCGCTTTTCCAACGTGCCACTGAAACCTCACCGAATGCACCTCGCGCAACAGAACGCACATTTTCAAAATCGGTATAACTTATAAATCTTATATGGTCTTCGTTTATTGCTTTGTTCAACCATTTTAACATTTTTAAAAAAGGTTTTTATATATTTAGGAGGAAGAATATGCCAAGGACAACAAATCAAGGGAAAGAATATAATGAAATGCTATATAATACATATATACACGTTAATAATGAATAGTTTTACACTTTCATAACACACATAAATATTCAAACGTACGTACGTATAACTTTTGAGATTGTGCAATGAAGTATAACGATAAAATGTAATATGCGAGTTAAATTTGTTATATTACCGCATTTGATTATGGAAAATTCGGTGTATCGTAACATCACCCGTGATCCTAAATGATGTAAATGAGGGATCTAAAACTGATCTAACGGTAACACATGATCTGGTATTTTACCTGACAGAATGTTCTAATATAACGACAGAACAGATTTAATATTTAATCTTATCTGTTATAGAAGTTTTTTCAAAGTATCAGGTATTGAACATACGTATGTGCAGTACCTACATGCGTACAGGACGCGAATGATCAGATTCTTAACATTTAGAAAAGATTACTTTTTATTTTCATTGGAAATGGATTCAAATAGTCGTAATAATTTTTAGAGGTTTTCACTCTTATATAGAAATGGTGTTATCGCATGATCCAGATCTGACAAAGTAAGTAAATGTGTGGTATGCAATTATTTTTTACACCAGAACAATGCTGTATGCGTATTAATATTTAAGATATTTAAGATATGCATATTCATATATAAGCGCGTTTTCATTTAAATTGCAACAACTTTGAATAATTGATTCTGGTCGATAAGATTTCTTCTATCAAATTTTTTATTTGGTTCATTTTGTTTTATTCAAACTTTTTCAGAAAAAAATTGACACGTCGAATATTTTATAACGCTCATGGAATTATCAATTGTATGGTTAAATGCTAATATGTAATTCATTTCAATTTTAATATTGTATAATTGACTCATACCGTAAATATTTAATATATCGTATGTTATGAAAAGTCGGGTGGAATCTGTAAATAATTATTCTAGCATTAATAGAAAATTTCGAGCATCTTCATTGAGTTTTTAATTTGGTCAATCATCGAACATCTGTCAAAATTAAATTTTGGTTTGATTTATTACAGTATTATTAACGATAATTTTTTCCAATTAATAACATTATTAATTAAAAAACATAGAATTTTATTTAATATTGAATAAAGATACTGTGTCTTCTGTTAATATTCTCGTAAGGTTCTCTTTTAATAGTGAAGAAGACGAATCTAATTATATTGATATATCAACAAGTTTACCATAAAGAATTTATTAAATCTATTTTTCATTGAACTTTCAAAATCAAGGTGATAACGAAAATGTGATAGCTTTTACAAATGGCAATTTTAAGTGAAACGGCGCGAAAATTTCTTACACCAAGTAAACGCGTATTTTCAGACACGGGAAATGTTATTAAATTCAAAGTAACTTGGCAGTGACATTCTAAAACAGAATATGAATAGTGGTGTAGCTGTATCGAGGTAATTAATTACGACCGAATTTGCAACTTTTTTTGGTATTATTGACGTAGGTAGTAACTCCAGTCGTATTAAAATGCTACGCTGTGATCGTAATTCTTGTAGTATTTAGTATACTAGGGAAACGATCCGTTTGGTTTCGGAACGCCACTGATAAATCTATTAATTTACAATACGTTAATAAAAATTTTTTTAATACAAATGCATACTTAACTTCTGTAATATCAGTTCTTAGAGATTAATTAGTTACGTAAAGCATTATTCTCTCAAATATTTGATCACGAAAATTTAAATAATTAGTTATCATTATATCGGAATTTTCAAAGTGACTTGTAATAAGAAAATATATAAAGCAATTTTAATTTAATAATTATGCTCATTATGAATTCTATTCATTAAGTGGCTTTTATCATAATGAATATATGGCAAGTTGATTCGATTAACGTTCTCTACCTAAGCATAATGTCTTGATACATAAAAATTTGACTAATTTCGTCAATTACGCCATCACTGTTGTGATACCTGCAAATTCTTTTATTTTTACGTATTTTTATTTTTGTCTTTGCCTTATTTATATTTTAATTAATTATTTTGTTTTATTTTTATTTTTATTTTTTTATCATTGCTAAGAACGATCGACACACAATACTGTATATATCAATTTGAATTTTTAGTTGACGATTCAAAATTAGTTAAATTAAAAGAAACAAATTATCAACATCGTTAATAAATGAAATATAAGAAAAATAGCGTTAGCTTGAAATTAATAATATTCAACACATATATGAGGTAATATTACCTTATTCTTTTATTGCGAAGTATATTACAAATACGACATACAGTGTTATTCTCGAATTTTTTTTTTAGTGTCATCATTATCGTTATTTTATGAATTACTAATTTTGGTATAGTTTGTGGCAAGCGAGGGGTTGAGAGGGATTGAAATCCAAAACGAGGGCTCGTTTTTTTTTTACACAAATCGTTAAAAAGGCATCCCATCAAACCATCTGAAATGCGCAAAAGCAAAAGCAACTCGTCAGGAATATAATTTTTCTATTAAAACCCATACGAATTAAAGATATATAAGGGTGTAGTTTCATGAAGGGAAGAACGGTTGTTGATAGTATTCAGTATTATTGTATGATTTATGTTAATAAAGAGAAACCTTATAACTTTTAATTATTTTGTGTTAGTTTGTCGATTTAAACTATTTGACATTAATCACTATTTGTTCACGATCGAAGCTAAATTGGTTCAAGACCCTAAAAGCTATCCCCTAATCGTAACAACGGCTTACATGTGCCGCAATAATACGACGGGTATTACTACACCTCGTAACATACTTTGGGTCGTAATTTTTTAAATACAGCTACCGGTACACCACTAAATATGAAGAAAACTTAATGTAACATGTACAGTACATTGTATACGTATTAAATAAAACAGTACAATTGAAAAATTTATGTTACGCTAAATTTTTTTTATACAATATGTTTTTTTAATAAATATTTTAAAAACTTGAACATTTGAACATCTTTTACCGATGCTCAAAAATCAAAAAGTTTGTATCCAAAAGATGCTCGAAATTCATCGATTCCAATCTCTAGTCTACGAATTCCAAGATTGTCTTTACGTTTCAAGCAGCAACTATAAATGCTTTGGTCATCCTAACAATTAGAAGCATAGGTTTTATAATCAGTATAAGTATAATTTGGTAACAGTAATAACGACAATTCTCTTCAGTAAAAAAAAAAAATGCCATAGTGTATATTTACGTAATCTGTTACTCTATTGTTATATTACAATATTACTTAAAAATAATATTTTGTATACACGTCTCACTCAATATCATGTGCAAAGATGAATTTATTACGAGAATAAACGACCTACATGAATATAGTATATCTTAATGAGATAAATTCTAAATGATGCATCAAATTATGAATCGCAATTATATTTAACTAAATCTATTTTAGAAAAGATAAAACAGAATTATTTTTTATCACCAGCAATGACAAACATCGCGTCTATCTTTGAAATTATACCTAATTGTTATTGTATTTCAGCCGTGTTAACCTTCAAAAATTGTTATTATACTACTATCCCTTTCAAAAGAAATTAAAATAACGTCATCTCTTGAAAAAAAATTCTTTGCCATTAAAATGACTATTCATCCATTTGATAATATTCAATATTAACCAATGGATATATAAAACTTTCAAGAAAAAAAAATTTAACATGTATTATATTACTTTTTCGTATGACTTAATATAATTTTCATGCTAATATTTTTGTAATTTGCCTTAATCACATGAATCCGAAAATAGATGTTGGCTTTGATGGTCTATCTTTCATACCATTACCTGGTTTAACTTTATTCAAAATCTGAAAGACTTCATAATCCTCAACAATGTATCTTGTTGAATCTAAAATTTTTGCATCGTAATCATTCGGACTACATGATCCATCAAGAAAATGAAGATCTCCTACTCCAAATCCGATCCACTGCTTTGAAACTGTATCCCGGATAGCACAATTAGGATTCCTCACTCGGCCCATTATTGTTGTCTTTAGTTGCTTGTTTAGTGAAAATATAAAACTTTCGCTTGTTTGTCTCCAATCATTAGCTGATGTCCATCCAAGGGGATTATATCCACCAACAACTATAGGTGCTCCTTCTACCTTAACAACTACAATGTTTGCTCCTTTATGATCGCAACGTTTATGAAATTCTTCTTGTGTAAAACCATCCCGACTGCCACGAATTAACAATTTAAAATGATATGGTATCTCATGAGGCTTGTATGTATCTCTAGGTTTATTGTAAATCCAGTTTGCAATAATTGCTGCGTGTTGTGATGTTATTATGACTGAGTCTGGCCTTAGACCCATTCGAGGTGGTAATACCGATGTATATTTAGGTTGTCCTAATGGAACAATATAAAAAAGTTGAAGATCTTCTTTAAGGTTTCGTGGTAATATTTTCTTGTATGGTCGAACTTTATAAAAATATTCATGTGCTGGAATTTGAAAAAATCTAATATATTGTATACAATTGTGAAGCGTTCTTTCCATTACTTCAAAATCTCGTTGTGTCCATTTTGTGACATCCGGATCAATCATTTTATTCTTAGCAAGTCCCCATTTAATAACACTAAAATATATGTATATACATATTTTTTTTTCATTATATTATAAAGAAAAAATAATCTCATCTGATTTAAATAAATATATATATATAATTACCACTCCCAAATATCAATTTCATCCATCACGAGATCATCACGTTGTAATAATGCTAATAAGGCTGGCTCTTCAAGTGATCCAAAATCCGATGTAAAAACGACTGAATTTGATGATAAACTCGTTTAATTTTTTAATTACTATAGTACAATGTTATGTAATAGATTAAAATATTAAATTACCTGACGGGTCATTACAAATTAATTCTGCACAATAATCTTGAAGTTTACGCATCGCTTCATATGTGGAAATTTTTTGAAAGACTTGAACAAAATTTTCGAGTAACCATCCTTTTTCATTCGAAATTATATGCTCTTGTATATGATCAACTAATTCTGTAAGTGTCAATTCATCTGCTGCTGCTATAAGCTCAAAATATTCCTGCCTATTTGCTGACTCTATATTTAGTTCGATACTACTTGTATACATATACCTATGTGATGTATTATGTATGGTGTTAGTTTAAATTATACGTTTTTACACACCAAAATTTCTGAAAAAAAAATTTTAAAAAATCGTAATTTACTTTAAGATAGGTCCAAACAATTTAGGTGAAATATTTGGTTTTCTAAAGGAAATTTTATCATTTTCTTTTTTTACCCAATTATTAGATAATGCGGCACGAAAATATGCAGACCTAGCTCGTAAGATAAAAGAATGAGCTTGAAAAACTTCGATTTCTGGTTCTTCACCAACGTAAAGATTCACATCATAATCATCTGCATTTTCATAACGTTTACTAATGTCTCTTAATAAAGCATTGGCTAAAACGACTGATGACATGATTTTCCTCAAATAAATTTCTTTTAAAAAACAGAAATTGTTATTTGATCGCAAGGCTTATTTCTTGTTATGTACCAGTATTATATTGCATATTGACCCTGCATGTTCATTGTCGATTTTTACCCCCAAAATCATTAATCAGCTCCCTAAACGTATAGATCAGCATTTGGCTCTGGTATTTTTAATGCATTTAAATAAAAATTTCTTAATAATTGCTAAGTTAAATTTAATGAAAATTTATTTTGGTTTTACTGACTTATATAAAATTAAATTAAAAAAAATTTTAGGAAATTTATTTAGTAACTACGTGTTTAATAGTTACTTTAAGTTAATAAAGAAAAAATATAGTTAAGCCTTTTTAAACAATTTGTATTTTATATTTTAAAATGTATTGTATTTATAAAAATAAAAATCTACTGTATAAGTATATATAGTAAAGCTACAAAAAATTATATACTTAAAAAAATTTTTTTATAAAATATGTATTTAGAAAAGTTGTATTTAAAAAGTCTAATTTATCTTGTTTTTTTTTTATTTTAACATTATAAAAATTTTAATACTAAACCAAATTTAACAAAAATTTTTTTATTTATTAGTAAAGTTAAAATAAAAAATTTTTTAACAAATTTAATAAAGTAATTATTAAAAAATGTCGGGGATGATGCTGAAATTTAGAGTCCCCATTTAAATCTATAATATCTACTAAAATTCACATACTAATAACACTAACCCTAAACCCTAACCTAACCCTAAAAAAACCCCTAATGAAAAGGCCCGAAAATTTCATAATAAAATAGGTCAAAATTTCAGCATTATCCGATTTCAGCTTCACCCCGACAAAAAATATTTATTTAAAGCATAGCCTTACCTTAAATATCAATATATATATATATATATATATTTAAAGTTTAATAATTAAAGTTATAACATTATATTTAAAAATTTTTAAAAATATAATCAAATTTTTTTTATAACTATATAATCAAACTTAATAAATATTTTTATTTAATTTTACAAGTGTTCAATTAAGGTAATTTCTATTTGTAGCAATTTTTATTTGTACATAAAGTGTATATATATAGATAATATAAAATTACTTAATATTTTAAAATTTTAATTATTAAACCACTTTTTGGCTTTTAACAAAAATTTTCTTGAAAAACTATACTAGAGTTTCTAAGTTTAGTTCAGTTCAGTTTAGTTCAATTTGGGTTCAGTTTTTAATTTTAATTAAATCTAAAAAAAAATTTAAATTTTATAAATTTTAAAACTTAAATCTTTTATATTTAAGTTTAAAAATTTGTAAAATTTAAAATTTTCTTTAGATTTAATTGAAAATAAAAACTGAACCCAAACTAAACTAAACTAAACTGAACTGAACTTAGGAACTCTAAATTGTACTGTAGTATAAACTATACTTTTACTTTAACTATAAACAAAAGTTTAATTTTTTATTTATAAAAATAGGTTGATAGCATAGTAATAGCATATTATTTAAATTTGTAATTTAATAAATATATATATATTATATAATACTAATAAATTTTCTTTTAAAAAAATTATATATTAGAGCAAAGTCTTATCTTAAATATTAAAAAAAAATTATATATTGTTAAAAAAAATATAATTTTATATTTATAATTTAAACAAAAATTTTTAATACTTACTAAATTACAAGATACTATTTTAAATAAAGTAAAAAAAAAAATAATTTATATACTATTTTAATAAAATTTAAAAAAAGTTTTTTACTATAAATATTATAGCTATAGTTAAAAAAAAAATTAAAATCTCTTTTTTTTTTTTTATAGTATTAAGGTGACCTCTATGGCCGAGGACTTTTTATTAGACTTATTAACTTTAGGTTATACAGTTACAATGAGAGTACATCAAGCCACACATATACTTTTGATACCTAATTTAAATAGTTCATCTGAGTTCTATACTAGCCACCATACATGCAACCTAACTAGAAGATTACTTATTTAAGCTCTCTGATTATTACTAATGAAAGTACAACTAGCCATACATGCAACTTTTGGTTGCCTATTTAAGTAGTCTGCCCTAGGTTCTATACTAGCTGCCATACCTGTATCCCAACTATGGAAATATCCATTTAAACCCTCTGGTCACAACTGCTATCCATTTTTAAACTAACTAAGGTATAACTCACTATTCATATTAAGGATATTATAGTCTAGTCTGGTCCGGTTCTGGTTCAAAAGACCGGTCCGAGTTGCAAACTGCAGACCAGACCACGGTTAATAGACTGGTCCTATAGACCAGTCCGTTAAGCAGTCCGGTTCAAAACTAGTTTTGGACCGGTCTATTTTAGCCAATAGAAATTCAGAATTTTTAATAAAAAAAAAGTACTTGATGTATACATATACAAGATAAGATATTCTAAAACGATACTAGCTAAGAAACTTTATTCTTTTATTGTGTGAAGCTGTTAACTCAGAATACGATTTGTTGGTAATAATTTATATTCATAAGTTTTAAGCCAGATCAATCTCAATTCACAGTACTTTTTTTTCGGTATATATAAAAGTTAGATCAGAATCATAATTACATATATTATGACTTTTACAAGGTAATAATTTTTTCATATACCTCTGGTAGCAATGAACAAAATGTCAATCATTATTGCTTTTTAAATGAATAAAATACCAGTATTGTTAAATTGGGAAGTGAAGATTCATCGAAGGTCTCCAAAAAGATAAAAGGTAAAATTCACAGATTTAAACATTTTAAAGATAGTTTATATGCTAATATTTCTTATAAGCAAAGATAGAAGATACAATATATATAATGATAACAATGTTTTAGACTAATTACAGGAAATGTTTTTTTTTTTCTTTTTTTTTTTTTTTTTTTTTTTTTTTTTTTAAATTCAATTTTTACCCACTCCATTACTAATCCAGCTTTTAACACACAGACATGCTCTTGCTGTTTTTGGGTGAAGGCGGTTACGAGTTCTTAAAATAGTATTGCCAGCTATCAAAAAGGCATATTTACATACAAGCTGGTAGCTTGAATGCTAAGATAATCAGATGCCATTTTTGATAGAATTGGATAAGCTTTTTGATTTACTTTTTACCAATCCAGTAGGTTGGTATCCTCTTCAACTAGGGATGGCAAAGTTCTTGAGTCTAGGACTTTAGGACCTGGTCTTGAGACCTATTTTTTAAAGACTAGGTCTCAATTTTAGGACCTAGGTTCATAGGTTCACAATAGGTCCTAATATATAAAATAA